>VMDO01009023.1:0-12483 GCA_007922755.1 Pedetes capensis
AAGAAAGAAAGAAAGGAAGGGAGGCAGGCAAACAGGCAAGGAGAGAGAGAGGGAGGGGGGAAAGGGAGAGGAGGGAAGGGGGAAGGGAGAGGGGGAGGGGGGAGGGAGGAGAGGGGGAAAGCAGGGAGAAACAAGGAGGGAGGAAACTAGGAAGGAATAAAAGAAAAGAAAGGGGAAGGAAGGAATTATCAAATTCAAGATCCTTTCCCATGTGCTTGTAAGATGCCTAGAATCAAAAGATGTTCTGAGTATTAAAACAAATAAATACATTAATAAATAAATAGAGACCAAAATCTATTGACATGGTACTGAGGCAATGTGAGTATAAGCTATACTATGTCAACTGTGCCAAAGTGTCTCCAAAGGTTATAAATTAAGAAGGATCACAGAATGTGCCTGTTTCCATTGGCATGACGGAACTGCACAAACTGTGATGATCCCCCCCAAGAGAGAAAACTCATAGTACCTACTTTTTCCTACACTTGCTCTTATATGCATGCTTACACTTTCTCCTGAGGGAGAGTAACTTAATATTTGGAGTAGGACTATTTCCCTTGTTACTTGGTAGCCTCTGATCTCACCAATCCTCTGGCAATTCATGTCTAACCCAGTAAATAACACAAAAGAGATTATCCATGCTCAGGCTGGAGAATGCCACAGCCCCTTTGGGTTCTTTGTGGTATTTGTGGAGTCCTATTGTTTCCACTTCCCTTTGGGCAATGGGCAGAGGATGGGCATGTGGTTCAGTGACATGCTGTTTAACTGAGGTAGTTGTTTCCTGGGTCCCCCTGCTTTTGCTCCTCCACACTTTTCCTCAAATATATCACACTTCTCCTTGGCTGGTGCTGCCTCATGGGTCACATGAAGGTATTCGGTGCTTGAACAACTAGAACCTGGAAAGACAGAGCCCACGTTCCCCCAGGCTCCGAGGTTGAGGTTGAATAACAGCGGACCACCTTAGCTGGGGCACACACGTGTCATCTCTCTCAGTGCCAGCAATGTTTAATAAGTACCTCGTGGGACATGGCACTCTGTCACACAGCACTTGCCAATTTCAGTGGTATAAATACCTCCGTCATGATTGATTTCAAGTCACCACTGTGATGTCAACCAACGTAGAATTCTCCTGAAATGTTACCAGTTGTTTCTCACCAGCTGGTCCCCAACACAGAGCCCAACATTCCACATCCTCCCAGTGTAGGAAGACGCATTAAAACCATAACTGTGTCATACAATGACCTTCCCTGTCTGGCCTCTGCAGACACCCAAGCTAGCCACCACTGGAACAGATTACTCCAGGTCCTTCCAGCTACAACATTAGATAATTCCATGACCTGGTTTCACTGAGGTTTCTCAGCAAGTCCTTTCTACACTCGTGTCCAGACTGTCTGGCATTACCTCACTATGTTTAGGTCTAAGCAGGGCTACTACAAGACAGAAATTCTTATCTCAACTCAAATTTGACTCTACAGTGTTTAACCATGTCATCCTGGTATCATAACTGCTTCTTGATTGGCCTCCCCCCATCCAACCTCTCCTTTCTGTAGCCAGGCAGCCAGAGTAATTGTTCTCCAATGTCTGTGAGAATGAATTCCTCCATCACATTTTTATCATGACACCTCCTTGCCAGGCAAGACTCCAAAACTTCCCATGGTCCCTCATGTCTAATCCGAACTGCTCAGGTTGGCATTCACAGCTATCTGCCCACAAGCAGGAGCCCTAATCCTGGGCCTATTGTGGGCCTTCATAAAACCAGCAAAGGCCATTGAGATCCCTGTGGACCTTCCATACTGCATCTCAGTTTCCTCATCCACAGAAGACAGCAATAACTCTAATTTCCCTTTCAGTAGATTAGTAAGCAGGCTGACTGCATGCTAAGCCCAGGGACATTCCACACTCTTTTTCATGCATGTCCCTGATAAATCACAAAGCCCTTGTAAAGACACATACAGGGGAAACCAATTCATTTTAATACAATCAACGCCATCTACAAAGCAAATCTTCAGATGCCGGTATTTTCAGAATGCACACCACGCTGCTTTTTTTTCCTATTTGCTTATTGGTTTTTTTTTTTTTTTTTTTCTTTTTGTCTCTTTCACTAGAGGCAGTTCAGGAAGCTATTTCCTTGGTCCACAGAACAGCAATCACGGGGTGCCTTTGAGTTGGGCCCTTCTTGTCATGCTCCAGGGTTTGGGACAGATTACTCAATGTCACAGACTATGGGTTGGGGACTGTGTTTTTAATTGAGGAAAGAGGAAACTCACAAAGACAGGTCACAGAAGACCCCATGCACATCCCAGTCTGTTGATCTGCTTAGCACACCTGACGTCTACATCGGTCACGACAGTGGCCAGCATGCTGGGTGCTCCCTACCTGACCCCCTAGCCATTTCCCTTTAACCCTGCTTAAGAGTTTTCCCAGAGCCCAGCCTCAGCTGCATGGGCAGCAAGCAGATACAACCAGGAAGCAGTGGGGGACGGGCAGCCTCGGGGCAGCCTCTACACACCGACAGATGAATATCTGCCTGCCTACCCATTCTTGGGAGCCCATGGGACGCACAGGCCACGGTTTCCTGACAGGTCCCCAGAGGCAGGGAGCCTCACCGATGGCCCCATAGTCTACTCGTGTATGCACTTCATCAGCTTCCCCTTGCTTCCAGTGCTATTTCCTCATTTTTCCCCTTGTGCTTCCTTATTCTTCCCCAGTAAGTGACCGGAACCCACATCGTATGCTCTGCTTTCAGACAAGCCAACACCAGGACATAAGTCAGTGAGCCCAGGGAAGGTACCGACCCACCCCCCTCCCTCCCTCCAGGGCAGCCCGCCGGGTCCTGCCCATCCCTGCAGTTCTGGGCATTTGCTCCCATGGCGTCTTCCCCACTCGCTGTTGCTCCCTCTCAGAGACCAGTGGCTTCCAATGTGGGGCAACTGGAACCTGCAGGGGACCTGTGCTCAGATCTGCACATACTTTGGTTCGTCTCATCTAGGGACAGGGTTGCTAGTGACATCAGGTGGGTTGAGGCCAGGGCACTGCTAACTATTCTACCCGGCAGGGGATGGTCTTCTATGGCAGATGGTTATCCAGCCCCAAATGCCAATAGTGCTGAGGCTGACAAGCCTCTTTACAAAGCAAATGGGAACAAGCAGACCCTGTGGCACCCGTGGTAAGTGTGGTCCCAGGTATCTGCAGCAGGCATCTGGGAGCCCCCTCTGGCCAGCACAGGAGGCTGAGACCCCATGGAAGTAGTCCTCCTGAGAGAACAGGAAGCCACTAGCCCCGTGAGAAGCTGAGTTTGGGGTGTGGCCTTCACGCTCATCAAGGTACCTCAGAGGGAGCCCACAGGGTTATTTTTCAGTCTTGCTCCCAAGACAGGAAGCATATCTCCCTCTTATTCCTTCTCCCTGAGGAGAAAAAACTTTAAGACCTTTCTTGAGACCTGCCACAATTACAGTGATATATGTGTTGTTGTTAGGTGCTGTCAAGTGGTATCCGACTCACAGTGACCCCATATCCAACAGAACAAAACACTCTTAGACACTATGCCATGAGCATGATCTTTTTGTTTGAGCCCACTGTAGCAGCCACTGTTTCCTCTTACTTTGAGTCATGACACATCGGGAAAAAGAAGTCCCAGGGGCTTTACTTCATTCCCATCATTAAGGTCCACTCTTCTTTGAGGAGGCAACTCTTCCCCAGTCATTTCTTGTATGACCTCCAACCTGGGGAACTCATTTTCTGGCACTATTTTTGACAGTGTTTCTTTGCTATTCATAGGGTTTTCAATGGCTGATTGTTTCTGGAGTGGGCTGCCAGGTCCTTCTCCCTAGTCTGTCTTAGTCTGGAAGCTCAGCTGAAACCTGTCCACCATGGGTGGCCCTGCTGGTATCTGAGATATTGGTGGCATAGCTTTCAACAACATGCAAGCCACCATAGAATGACAAGCTGACAGACACGTAGGGGAATGATATATGTGTGTGTGTGTGTGTGTGTGTGTGTGTGTGCCTGCAGCTGTAGCCCTGTGGCATTGGATCCCGTCAGATCTCGGAAGTTAAGCAGGGTCAGGCCTGGTTAGTATCTGGATGGAAGACTGCCTGGGAACACCAGAAGCTGTAGGCTTGGGAGAAGGACCTGGCAACCCCCTCCCAAAAATCAATCTGCCATTGAAAACCCTATGAACAGCAGAGAAGCACTGACAATAGTGTTTCCCCTGTTGTACAGAGGGTCGCTATGAGTCAGATACCGACTCAACAGCACCTAACAACAACAACATATATATATATATATATACATATATATATATATATGTGTATATATATATATATATATATATATATGTATATTCCCAAAATTTTGATCTGTGAATGAATCATGCCCTGCCCCCTACACACACTCTGCTTCTCACCCCCATACTCTCTTCTCGAGGAAACAAAGAAAGCCAGATGCTAAGGTTAGCCTGTTACCCCATTGGCTGACCAAAAATGAACAGGATTGGCTCAAATTTCTGGGCACAAAGCACTTTTTCCTTAAAGGTTCTGACTATTAAAGACATTACTATGAGTTCCATCAGACGTACAGGGAAGCAGCAATCATGGTATGCACAAAACTCAATGGTGTCCCACAAGGGAAAGCATCAGACAGGACACCAAATCCAGAGAGCCACCTGCTGAGCACCAAGCTGCTACCCAGGGCACCAGACACAGTGCCGCCCAGGAATTCCACCAAAAGATCCCAGGCAAGACTCAGCACCAAAGTGTGCGCCTGTCCACACGTGGCCCCTTCGGCCACTTGATTGATCAGTCAGTCTCTTGAAGGTGGCTTCCAGCCAGAGCAGGGGAGAACACTGCCCCCCTCACCCAACTATGGCCTCACGTTCAAACCTCGTGCTCTGGAGCAAACCCTAGATGCCTTTTTTCTCAGGAGAAGAGACCCAGAAGTATTGCAGCTGGCCCCAGCCCACTTTGCCTTCGAGACTGTGCCCCTTCCTCCTTCCCGGGACATCTTGCCACAGATGTTCCCTGGCTCCTTCGGCCAGGTGGGATGGAATAGAGTGTGTTAACATCACCAAGGGTGAGTGGCTGGCCAGCTCGGAAGCCACCAGGGAAAATGGGCTTTGGCTGCAGCAGCCAGGAAGATGTGAAAGTCTCTCCTTCCAAATGGGCAGCTCAGAAAATGAAGGAGCTAGGGACCAGGCTTGGTCTAAGAGGGTCAGGGAAACACCTGTCCCTGATAGGCAGATGAACTTATATATTAGTGGGTCATGTGGAGAATTTGTTGTTGTTGTTGTTGTTAGGTATGAGTCAGTATCTGACTCATAGCAACCCTACATACAACAGGCAAAACACTATCATCAGTGCTTCTCTGCAGTTCCATAGGGTTTTCAATGGCGGACTGATTTGGGGGAGTGGGTTGCCAGGTCCTTCTCACAAATGAGGAGAACAGGAGATTGAAATTGACTCCTGCCCTTTGGCCGTGATGGAGAAAGTGACATGCATATCTGAGGACACTGGAAGGACATTTTCTAATGGGCCCCACATGCTGATGCAAGCCCTTGACCCATTTACAAAGCAAAGACCCCAGGCTCCTGTCCCCCCAGGTGTGCCCTAATTTGAAGGAAGCTAGAGGGAGTATGCACCACTCTCCCTCTTCCTTTCTTCTTTTCTTCCCTCTTCACTTGCCCTTAGCTCTGCTGTTCTCTCTCCAGCAACTGCGTGCCCGCCTCTCCCTTCTCTGGGGCTGACATCCTGTCTGTCTGTCAAAGGTATCTTCCTTCTAGAAGCTGCTTAACTGTTCTCTCTGACCTTACCTTTCCCTGGGAAACAGAAACATGGTTATGCAGATTCACCTGGGAGGCCCCAGATTATTTCAAGTTCCTTTCCAGTTTACCTGAGCTGCTCCAAGTGCCTCCATCTTCTCTGTAATTATTTCTAAACCATGCACCTTATCTGTACTCTCTCCACTGTAGCTTCTGTGCTGAGCATAAATTCATTCATACACCGGATACAAGAGCCAGGGTAATGTGACCAAATTCCTGGACCTGTGCTCCAGACCTGCCTCGCCCCGCTGCCTCGCCCCGCTGCCTGCAGATGTCCAGGCACTCACCTACCTCTTGTCCCTCTCCCTTCCATCACGTCTTCAATGTCAGCCAGATGCCGCTTGCCAGGCCTAGGCCTCAGCTGTTAGGCCGTTGTTCTCTGCCACCCGCTTTGCTCAGGGCATGCCCTGTGAGGCTTGCTTAGAGGGTGCTTATCTGAGGGCAGCCCTGGGATAGACAACATCTGGGCATTCTTCAGAGAGGCAAAAACTTCCACCTGACCCCAATGCTTTTAGGTCAGAAGCCCGAGAGGCTGGCCAAGCAATTCCTTTCCCACGTCCTCCAGAAGATTCGAAAGCACTGGGAAATCTGTGATTTCCTGCCAGAAAGGAGCAGAATCCAAGGCCCAGCCCAGGCTTCACAGATGATTTCAGCTCCTGGAGAGACGTCACACCTGGCCGATGAGTGGGGTCCTTCCATGTCCCCCCCCCACTGATACTGTCTTGGCATCGCCCCCCTTTCCCCAAAGGATATTGTGGACCAACTTCAAGTTTTCCAAAATTTGCAATTTAAACGTCTCCTCTGGGTGTGAATGCTATATTAGCATAGCCTTCTCCTAGAATGCAAATGTGGCTCCTGGAAGTGTTTGGAAGCTGAAAACCCTCACACCTGTCATCCCATTAGTGGATTTATTTATTTTACCCTAATATAAGCAATCCTATATGAACTCTGGGCTGGGATTTAGCTCAGTTGGTAGAGCGCTGCGCTGCAGTCTCTGAGGTCTCGAGTTTAATTCCCAGCACTGCAAAAATGGGAGAAGGGCCTGGCAATCCACTCCCAAGGCAATCCCAAAATAATCAGCCATTGAAAACCCTATGAGGGTCGCTATGAGTCGGATACTGACTCGACAGCACCTAACAACATATGAACTGTATTAGCATTTTAAAAATAAAATGGTTTGTAGTCTGAAAATGATTGAATAAAGGGGAAGGAAGGATTGGTACTGAAGAAAAGAATAATATATATATTATATATTAAATATATGTTATATATATATATACATATATATATATATATATATATATATATATATATATATATATATATATGAATGATCTATCTATTCAGGTACCATCAGGGCCACCCAGGATGGACAAGTTTCAGTTGAGCTTCCGGACAGTCAGCAACCCTACGTACAACAGGAGAAACAGTATTGTCAGTGCTTCTCTGCGTATTCATAGAGTTTTCAATGACTGCTTATTTTTGAGGAATGGATTGCAGGATCCTTCTCCTAAGCCTACAGCACCTGGTGTTCCCAGGTGGTCTCCCATCCAAATAATAACCAGGTCCGACCCTGCTTAGCTTCCGAGATCCAACAAGATCAGATGCTGCAGTGGTACAGGTGCCGGCAAAAATCATAATATCTATGATAAAAAGAAAGGGCAAGAAATGAAATCAATAAGTCTGGCAAAAATATCTTGATTTATAAGACTGGGAAGGACCTCCAAGGGGCTCATGATGTTTGCATTAAAATCACTTGCCAGGTCAGGTATGCTTGGGTACACCATAATCCCAGCACTCAGGAGAATGAGGCAGGAGGATTGCAAGTTTGAGGCCAGCCTGGGCTACATAGAGAGACCCTGTCTCAAAAAGCGAATAAACCAAAACAAAAAACAAAAACAAACAAACAAAAAAACAAAACAAAACAAACAAAAAAGTGTATATGCAAAATCTATAAATATTAAATTAAAAATAAAAAATAGGAAATTAACATAAAGATTTTAAAAAGTAGAAAAAAAGTAAGATTGAAACTTGGGTTAAGGTAAACACATAAAAAATAGACACTCTACCCTCCTATCCACAGAGCAAAAAATGACTCTAAAACGAGAGCTTTTCTTTAATAGTTTAAATTGTGTTTTCAATGTTAGGAGGTAACACCCTGTATAGCAGTAATAATGTAACAGGGACTCTGAAAGAATGGACCCTAAAAAATTAAGATTTCTGGAGGAAATTCTCTGCTGGGGATGAGACTGCCCTGAAGCTTTGGTGGAGGCAGGGGGCCTCCCTCCCAGGAAGGACTCCTCAAAGTTCTGATAGCTTATCTCTCAGTTTAATCTATATAGGCATACTTCCTAGCTTTTGATTCTTTTTTTTTTTTTTTTCCTGTTTTTTGTTTTTTCTATAAAATTCTAACACTGCTACAGGAATGGCTGAGAGAAACTGAGAATTTTTCTCTCCCCAGTTCTGGCCAAAACTGTAAATAAACCCATTTCCCTGTACCAATGTCTGCCTCCTGGCTGTTTGGTAATGAAGGGAGTGGTAACAGTGATATCACACAGCTTCAGAAATTTCATAACCACAAATTTTGAGTTTCAGCAGTGTTCCATACTTTCTGGAGAGAAGGAAAATTAACCGCCAGTTCTATCTTGTTCCAGGACAGAGAGCTCATAACTGCAGCATCTTGCCTGGTGGACATCTTGGTGAGTTAGTCTGAGAGAGGGGACATGAAGTGGTGCCTCTGAAAACCAATGAGATTATTTTTCTAGAAATAGGTAAAAGCTCTGGCTGGGGCACGGCATTCACAGTGCCTGGTGAATCACTCCAGGCCTTTTCTGCCTAAAATAATCCAGGGCCTTTTGTGTTGGAGGAAGCCATGGATCTTTCCACTCCCTAAGTGTCAAGAACATTTCTCTGAACTGTTGTCTGAGAATGCTTTCTATGGTGGTGGGAAAAGGGAAAAAATACAGCAAGAACTTGAACTCTGAGGACAGAAATAATGGGGAATATTTTTGTCTCAACTTGCTCATCTTTGGAGGAACTAAATTCACTTTGGATCAACTAGGGATTTAACCTCCTTGTAAAGAAGTTAAAATTTTAGCATAATATAAAACCTGAGGGACTGGGGTTTAGCTCAGTTGGTAGAGTGCTTGCTCTGCACTCTCTGAGGACCTGGGTTCAATCACCAGCACGCAAAAACAGTGGAAGGGCCTGGCAGCCCACTCCTGAAAGAATCAGTCATTGCCAAGCCTGTGACTAGCAGAGAAGCACTGACAAAGTGCTGGGCATGGCACGGTGTCAGGGAGTGTTTCCTTCTGTTGTACACAGGGTCACTCTGAGTCAGACCTGACTCAATGGCACCTAACAACAGCAGCAACAACATAAAACCAGACACAACTATAACTGAATTTTTACCAGGATTGGTTTTGGTCTTTGTTTTTCCCAGGAAGCTCTAGCAGACACAAGTGCTCCCAAAGAAATGAGCCATGTAAGATTTTTTTTTCCCATAGTAAGTCAGGATCCTGCACTTCAATTCCTCATATTTTCCTAGTTAGTGCAGCCATGCTAATTGTTAGGCAATGGGGTCACAGGAAGGGGCGCCCTCCAAGGAGCCATTCAGAGAGAAGTCCAGAGTCTCCAGAGCTTTTCTCTCTCAGCTCCCCAAAAATGACACGGGATATCCCCAAAGAAGTTTTGCTATTATCCCAGATTCCAGAGCTTACAGGCAGGAAGGTTCTACCCATGGTACTAGCAGGTACCATGACTCCTCTGCCTCCCACAGGGAGAAGCAAGTTGTGATATTTTGAGACTTTACACCCCCACATGTCTATGGCTTGTGCTATGGGGGCTTGTGTAGGCCACTGCCTAGAGAGGCAGTTCGCCCCAGGGCGAACTAGGCTCCCTTGGAGGGCTGAGGCTTGTTCCCCAGGCAGTCACCTTTGCCCTATATCCTGGGAACTCAGGGTCATCAAGCTCCCCAAGATGGCTCTGGCATCTATTCCCTTGCCTCCACCCCCTCGACACCGATTGGCTGTTTCCAAACCCCAGAACGGCTCCTAATTGGACCGTTCTGGAACCACCCCTGATTGGCTACTTCTACAAAACCAAATTTGAATATCCCCTCTGATTGGTTGAAACCCGTATGAGGTAACTGCCTCTGATTGGTCCCCAGCAAGCCCCAGAAGAGTATATAAGGGTGATACATGGAGCAGTCTGGGTCCATTCCATCGACTGGGACAGACAAGGAAGAAATAAAGAGCTGTTGAAGCAGAGCACTCTGAGTCTTCATTGGGAAGAAAAGAAGCAAGGAGCCACCATGTGCAGAAGCCTCTGAGCCTGCCTTTCTCAAGGCTTCTCACAGCAGCCGTGGGCATAAGCCTCCTTCCCGGGCGGCGCGGCTCCTGGGTGTCCAGCTCCCCCTCACCAGAAGACGGGTCTTTGGCTGCTGGTCCCTGCTCACGGCCGGAGCAAGTCCAGTGGCAGGGCAACGCCCCACAGGCTTGCATGTTGCTGTGATGCTGAAAGCTATGCCAATGGTATTTCAGATACCAGCAGGGCCACTCATGATGGGCAGGTTTCAGCTGAGCTTCCAGACTAAGACAGACTAAGGAGAAGGACCCAGCAGGCCACTCCTGAAATAACTAGTCATTGAAATCCCTATGAATAGCAGAGAAGCACTGTCAAATATATCAGAAAATGAGCCTCTCAGGCTGGAAGGCATTCAAGAAATGACTGGGGAAGAGTTCCCTCCTGAAAGTAGAGTTATCTTAATAATAGAAATGGAGTAAAGCCCCTGGTACCACCTTTTGCTGATGTGACACAACTCAAAATGAGAAGAAACATAGTGACTCCAACAATGGTCTCCAACATAAGAAGATCATGTGCATGGTAGAGTGGTGGGTAGTATTTCATTCTATTGTCCATGGGGTTACTATGAGTTGGATCTCACTCAAAGAAAGGCACCTAACAACAACAAGACTCACAGGCTAAATCCAGCTTCTGATGTAGATTGTATTTTATTTTAACTACTTTAAGCCTAGGTTGTTCAATACAAATGAGTTTGATGCCTGTAGGGACAGACAGGGTGTTTAGCTCTGTTGGTAGAGCCCTGCTCCACACTTTCTGAGGACCCAGGTTTGATCCCCATTACCACAAAATTCAGAGAAGGATGTGGCAGTCCACTTCCAAAAATAATCCCCAAACAGCCAGCCATTGAAAACTCTATGAGTGTCGCTTTGAGTCGGACCTGACTCAACAATACCTGACAACAACCAGGGGTGGATGATTTCCCTAACTGGAGATCAACCCAAGGAATGGACGGCTGCCATTTATTCAGAAGAGCTCACACCAGAGATGACATCTACAAGGCTTCAGATCACTCACTCAGATTTTCCTTGATGAAGTCAGTGGCTTAATAAACATAATGGATGTTAGATGTGGGCATTCATTGAGAAAATGATGGTGTTCAATATACAGGACAGGATAGAATATAGCAGATGTATGCTTTCCTACTCTTACATGAACATAGGACAAAAATCCCAAACACATGCCAGTTAGTGATGGCTTCCTAAACTTGATTCCTAAATATCCCTGACATGCTGATTTAGTAGGCTGTCAACCACTTGATACTAAAATGAGAACTGGTGAGCAATGTGTAATGAAATGCTAGCATGGAAATGTCATCAGGAGACCCATTAAGTTGTGCACCAAAAATATTACTAATAAAGTAAGATTACTGGGGAAGAACATGAAATAAGGGTTGGTGAGAAAATTTATGCCACAAACTAGGGCATATTTGCCTTAAGTGAAACTTTCATTCCAGAAGGTTTTAGAGCAGACAAAAAGCCAGAGCTAGGACCTCACTGAGCTCATAGAACTTTGTGCCTGTTTGCTTTAGATATCAGATGTGTGAAAAAATTTTGCTTGAGACCTTCTTCCTTAGTGCACACAGAGGTACTAGGAGGGCATGAGCAGGCTTTACTTCTCTTATTACAAAAAAGAAACTAAAAGGTGCATAGTCAATTTAGTTCCAGTCAGTTTTCAGCATAAGAACTGAAGAAAACTCAAATAATGGCTTAAAGAAGAAGCAAAAAAAGGAAAACACCAGAAGATGAAATTGGGAAATGGCTGATAGAAAAGAAAAAGTTAGGGACAAATAGACCTCCAGAGATAGAGAGATGAGGAAAAAAAAAATAATGAGAGCTGAAAGTTATCAACCAGGAAAGGAAATTGTGAAAACAAAAGGCAATATTAAAAATATAATCAAAACTTGTACACTTGGGGTTTAGCTCAGTTGGTAGAGTGCTTGCTCAGCACACACTGAGGGCCTGAGTTCAATCCCCAGCACCACACACACACACAAATATCTAAAGAAGTGATCAGCTGGGTGTGGTGGCACATGCCTATAATCCCAACGATTTGGGAGGCAGAGGGAGGAGGATCAAAAGTTTGAGGCCAGAGGCAGCCTCCATAACTTAGTGAGACACTGACTCAAAATAAATAGTTTAACCAGTAAGAATGTCCAAGATCAATAAAACAAATAACAACAAATGCTGGCGAGGTTGCAAGGAAAAGAGAACACTCTTACATTGTTGGTGGAGCTGTAAATTGGTCCAACCACTGTGGAAATCAATATGGAGGTATCTTAAAAAACTGAAAATAGATCTACCATATGA
>VMDO01009023.1:12583-79961 GCA_007922755.1 Pedetes capensis
ACAGAATAGTGGATAAAAAAACTATGGTACATATACACAATGGAATACTACTCAGCAATAAAAAAATGAAATAATGTCATTCGCAGCAAAATGGATGGAATTAGAGAAAATTATTTTAAGTGAACGAACACAAGCTCAGAAAGAGAAATACCACATGTTCTCACTCATATATGGGAGCTGAATCAAAATTATAAGAAGGAAAGAATCCTATACAGAGGTCCGATCATAATAAAAGAAAAAAAAAAAGGCTAAGAATGGTATTATAGATAGTCTAGAAAATGCATGTAATAGTTCTGACAAGGTAAAAAGAAAGTTCACTACAGGAAAAGTTTCTATCTTAAACAGAACCAGAACCCAAGGATATATAGAAAAATATTATCATAAAAAGACAAGTAAATGGTAGAGAAGTCTTTGATGGGGGGGTGGGACGGGGGAGGAAGCATACAAGAGGGTAAGGGGGAACCTATATGAATAATGTACAACAAAATGCATATATGGAAATGTCACAAGGAAAAGCATGTCAGAATGAATCACATTAAGGTGTACATTAAAAATTTCCAATAAAAAAGTAGAAAATTTTATAAGGAAAAGACATAGTATATTCCTAACACACACTTGTTTCTCTCCCTCCAGCTTATTTCTAAATGTCCACTTTAATGACATTGTATATGATCCATCTAGCCCAGTAAACAATTATATTATTAGTGTGGCAAATCATTCTAAAAGAAGTTTCAATGTAGTATCTTCATAAGCTATGTGTTATTTTAATACAAAATAGTGCTTTCTGTTAAGATCTTTTTAAAAGCTCCTACTAAAAACTATTAGTCACAAAATATAACTTACACATGAATTTAAGAAGTGTTAAAAACATCAATTTTACATTTGTAAAGCAAAAGATAAAACTATTTCTAAAGGTAAATATAAAAATGAAGCAAATTAATACATTAACTATATATGTATTATGAGCTTTTAAATCTACCTGAAATACGTAGTATAATATATAATTCAGGGCCTGGGATTTAGCTCATTTGGTAGAGCACTGCTCTGCAGTCTCTGAGGTGCCAAGTTTGATTCCCAGCACCACAAAAATGGGAGAAGGACATGGCAATCCACTCCCAGAAGCAATCCCGAAACATTCAGCCATTGAAAACCCTATAAGGGTAGCTATGAGTTGGAGATGACTCCACAGCACCTAACAACAACAAACCACTAGAATGGGAACTCTTTGAGGGATGGGATTTAGTTCAGTTGGTAGAGCGCAGCTCTGTAGTCTCTGAGGTCCCAAGTTCGATTCCCAGCACCACAAAAACAAAGAGAAGGACAAGGCAATCCACTCCCAAGGCAATCCTGAAATAATCAGCCATTGAAAACCCTATAAGGGTTGCTATGACAACATATAATTCAACCAAGTAATTGGTCAAACTTAAAGTTCAGACTGTAAAAAATAAATAAATAAATAAATAAATAAATAAATAAATAAATAGTTTAAAAGGGGGGTGGGCTGGGAGTGTACCCCAGTGGTAGAGCACTAGCAAAGGTTTCCTGAGGTCCTGGGTTCAACCCCTCATACCATAAAATGAAAAAAGAAAAGAGCAAAGAAAAGAAAAGAAAAAAGAAAAGAAAGACAACTTGGGAACAAGATAAAATAATGAATGAATGTCCTTTCATTGTCATCGTAGTATTGTTTAACAGATTTTCCTCAAGATTATTTAATTTTCTAAGACAATATACCTTGGTGCCTTTGTTCGATTAACTATGTATCACTCTTTTGGATATATAAACTTTGAAGTATGTTAACTTTAGATTTTTGTTTGACAGAATGCAAATGATATCTAAACAGTAGAAATGGTGACCCCAAAGGTTATACTTTTCTTAGGTCTATACTTGTTCTTAGGAAGTGAACAAATTTTGTATCATATTTTTAGCCAGCTTTTTCCTGTGGACTTTCTTTTAGAACCTGTATACACTCCATTTTTCAAATTTTCTTTAAACTACATTCAACATCCTGCTGTTTCCTCATTAATGAGTTAAATATTTGCCATGATAGTAAAATTTAAAACATTTTAAAAATTATATTATTGGCATAAAATTGAAAGGATTAGTTGCCAAGTCACTTATGAGTAATTTATGATTGTGCAAAGCACTGAGAGACAGATTATTGTTTCATTATTATTGTTCTCCAGGTACCTACATGAAAAGGTATCAAATCTTCTCTGAGGGAACAGATATTTTCATTCCCATTTACCAGAGAAGAAAGTGAGTTTGAAGTGAATTTTCCCTTATTAGAATTACCACAGTTTATATGCAAGTGGATCCTGTCTTAGTCTCTTCCCCAAATTATACAACCATTAGTTTCTAACAATAGAATTTAAAAATGAAATTAAAGAGCTGCCACATAAATACACTTCCATCTTAAGCAACTCTCAATGCCAATACTCTGTGTTGCTCCAGGCGTTTTGTTATAGCCACTTCAGGGCAGTCTAGCCAAGTCTTCCACTGCCTGAGGCTGATTTCCTTTAGCTGTGAGGTGATCCTCATTCTTATCAAGAAAGCAAGCATTTTGAATGGGCTCCTTCCTAGAACTTCTTCCTAGTAGTTAGATGACATCATCTTGACTTTTGTTCTAATGGGTACATTTAGGGAACAATGCAATTATTATGGTAATTTTTGAGCTGACAGAATGAAAGAAACCCAAGATGATTCAAATGTTCTAAAACCAACACACTCCCCACTTTGAGACTAAATCTAAAAAATGACATTTTCCACCTCCCTGTTTCCACCTTTCTTCCTTTAAAACATGAAATTGCTGTTTTTATACAAAGAGAGGACTGGGAAGTAAGAACTTTAACAAGACTCCCAAAGAAAATGTGCTGAGTGTTGTGTAGGTAAAAAGATATATTATCAACTCATTGTATTTCTTGTGTCTTCTGGGTGCTCTGCACTTGGCTAGATGCATCCATTTAAGGAACTTAGTATTTTATTTTATTTATGTGTTTATTTATTTTGCAGTACTGGAGGGTTGAACCAGGGTCTCATGCATGCTGAGCAAGTGCTCTACTACTGGGCTGCACTCCAGTCTCTTATTTTTTATTTTGAGACAGGATCTCCTTAAGATGTGCAGGCTGCTGTTGGCCTTGAACTTGAGATCTTCTTGCCTCAGCCTCCCAAATTACTGGGATTACAAGTGTGTGTCATAGTTCCTGGCCTAGGATCTACTTTAAAGAGACAAAAGAATAGAGAACAGATAGTTCAATAATCCAGTACTAAATGTTGTGGTACAGACATTCACAAAGATAGATGTGGGATAGAGTAGCAGAAAGCAGGTAGTCTGTACTAGCTAGTCCCTTCCTGCCCTATAAAGACACAACTAAAACTCATCATCTAAAAGGAAGAGGCCCTTACCAGACAATGAACTTGCTGGTGACTTGATGTTGGATATTTTTAGCCTCTAGCACTGTAAGAAATATATTGCTATTCCTTATAAACCACATAGTTTCTGGCATTTTGTTATAGCCACTTGAACAGACTAATACAGTGAATGCCCTTATAAAAAGGATTCCAGAACCTCAGTCCAGAACCCTTCCCACTGTGAGGGAACACAGAGGAGGTGTCATCTGTGTTCCAGACACAGGCCCCTGCCAGACACCAAATCTGCTGCCATGTTGATTTTGGACTTCTTGGCCTCCAGAACAGTGAGAAATGAGATTCTCCTGTTTAGAAGCCAACTAGACTATGGAGTTCCATGATATCGGCCCAAATGGGCTAAGACAGAAAAGCAGCACATGAGGTTCTTCTTGACTGGCCCTCACACCCTCCCAGGGTTCTCTCCTGGGAGAGACCCCAGCCATATCTCCATCCCATGCACCATATCTTCCAGCCACGCCAAGTGCTTCCTGCTGGTCTCATGGGGCTTCACACTGGAAATCTCTGCACATGTTGTTATCTGTGCCTGGAATGTTCTTCTTCGGTGTCTTCATCAGTTAACTCCCTGTTCATTTCCTATGCCCCCTTCCTTAGAAATCCTTTCTGGCTTCCCCTACCCCATGATCAGATGGCCTTCTGCGTGCACTTAACCCTTGCCTCTCACTTAGCCCTTGTTATGCTCTGCTGCTTGCTGGTCTCACCAGGAGATTCCAGCCATCCCATGACGTGGTATGAGTGCCTTATTATTCCTCTGCATTTGCATTCTTTTCGTACATCTTTATTCAAAGGGTGATTCTGAACAGAGCCCTTGTCTGTGTTTTGGGGACCACAAGAGATATGAGACATGCTCCTTGCCCTTGAAGGAAAATTCTATGAACCTGAAAACAGAGAGCATTCAAGGAAAAATAACAAAGCACACAGCAGATGTAGTATATTGAACAGTTGTCGTTGTTGTTGTTAGGTGCCATCAAGTCATGTCCGACTCATAGCAACCCTCATAGGGTTTTCAATGGCTGATTGTTTCAGGATTGCCTTGGGAGTGGATTGCCATGTTCTTCTCCCATTTTTGTGGTGCTTGGAGTCAAACCAGGGACCTCAGAGACTGCAGAGCAGCGCTCTACCAACTGAGCTAAATCCCAGCCCCAGATTGAATGGTGGTCCCCTAAAAAAGGTATGTCCAGCCAGAGGTTGTGAGTGCAACCTTACCTGGAAGAGCAAGGTCTTTGCAGGTGCAAGTAAGGTAAGGGTCTTGAGATGTGATCACCCAGCTTACCCAAGTGGGCCCTAGATCCACCTGCAAGTGTAAGAGAAATTCAAGTGGAAGAGAAGAAGCACAGGAAAAGGCAATGTGGAGGGAAGCAGCTAGGAGCCAAGGGACACCTGGAGGGGTGGCAGCTGGCAGAAGCCAGGAGAGCGAGCACCAACTCGCTCTCCTTCAGAAGATGCAGAGAAAGCCATCCTCCTGGCACCCTGATTTTGTACTTCTGGCCTCAAGAATGGAAAGAGAATAAGTTTTTGTAGTTTGAAGCCACCCAGTGTGTGGGACTTTGTTACAGCAGCCCTGTTGTTGGGTACCATCAGGTAGGGTCCAACTTATAACAAACCTACATACAACAGAGCAAATCACTACCCAATGCTGTGAAAGGCACCTGATCTTTATATGTTGAGCCCATTGTTGCAGTCACTGTGCTTCTTCTCATTTTGAGTTGAGCCACATCAGCAAAAGGAGGCCCAAGGGGTTTTACTCCATTCCCATCATTAAAATTCACTCTACATTGAGGAGGCTACTCTTCTCCAGTCATTTCTTAAATACATTTCAGCCTGGGGGGCTCATTTTCTGCACTGCATTTGATAGTGCTTTTCTGCTATTCATAGGGTTTTCAATGGCTGTTTTGGGAGTGGCTGCCAAGTCCTTCTCCCTAGCTGAAACCTGTCCACCACAGGTGGCCCTGCTGGTATCTGAGGTACCCATGGCATAGCTTTCAGCACCACAGCAATACACAACCCCCACAGCACAACAAGCTGATAGATACAGGGGAAAGTGGCCCTAGGAAACCCATGTGCTACATAATAATGAGAAAACAGGACATTGTTTCTTTCCAAAGTGCTCTTGCACATGTCAATTAATTTTCAACAACTCAAAGTGTGACCCTCTTGTTTTCCTTCCATGCCATTTTTCCAGTGGGTCCCTAACATAGCAATGTGCACATAAGAGGTGCATAGTGCTTAGTACTGACTGACAGAAGACTGTGTTTTGTGTGATAAAGAGTAAGCTACAACCAAAAGCAGAACAAAGTGGGTACATGCACAGAAATGCATGCCTCCCTCCCTCACTTCTGAAAACAGAAAGAAAAAAGTCTGTCAAAAACAGGAAAGAACTGTCAAAAGTACATGTTACCAGGTACATAAATTGTGAAATGCAAGTCACAGTACAAGTTGTTCTGTGACAGTGTAAAAGCATAAATTTTTCAACAAGTTAGAAAATAAATATCTACCAGCTCATCCACATTGCATGTGCCTCTCCTAACATTTTAATCACATTCACATTCATCTCCAATTTAAGACAGATAAGTTGGTAACCCATATATTTAGAGTCACTTTGGAGCCTTAAAAAAGGACTTTGTTTGCAAAAATGATTGGGCAACTAAAAGTGGGAAAGATATATGATAAACACTGTTATTGTTGTTGTTAGGTGCCCTCAAGTCGGGTCCAACTCATAGCAACCCTATGTACAATAGAATGAAACACTCCCTGACACTGTGCCGTGCCTGGCACTGTCAGTGCTTCTCTGCAATTTATTTGGTTTGCCATGGTGGATTCTTTCAGGAGTGGGCTTCCCAGTCCTTCTCTCAAGCCTACAGCACCTGGTATTTCCAGGCAGTCTCCCATCCAAGGACTAACAAGGACCCACCCTGCTTAGCTTCTGAGATCAGGAGGGATCAGACACCAAGGTGGTATGGCTGCAGACATGACAGACATTATTGGCTGTAGATGATAAAGATAGGTGAGAAAAAAGAGACAAACTGTTCCACTTTTATCATTTGAAATTCAAGAGCCTGCACCCTTGTTGTTGTTGTTGTTGTTGTTGTTGTTGTTGTTGTTAGGTGCTGTCGAGTTGGGTCCCACTCATAGTGACCATATGTACAGCAGATGAAGCACTCCCCGACACTGTGCCATGCCTGGCACTACTGTCCTTGCTTCTCTGCTATTCTTAGGGTTTTTAATGGTGGATTGTTTGGGGAGTGGGCTGCCAGGTCCTCCTCCCTAGCCTGGAGCACCTGGTGTTCCCAAGCAATTTCCTGTCTAAGGACTAACCAGGCCGACCCTGCTTAGCTTTTGATATCAGGCAGGATAGGGTGCGATGGCTGCAGGCCCTGCACCCTTAGGTGATGTCAAGTACCATTCTTGGAATAAAGTCTCTGAACTAATAGAAAGTATGATCCAGTGCCAGAGTTGCAGAAGTATTAAGGCACTGTGCAAATCTATTATGGAAATAGCTTCAGAGCTGGACACCACACCGAATACCTGTAATCCCAGCTACTTGGGAGGCCGAGTCAGGAAGATTTCCAGTCTAAAGCCAGAACCAGATGGTACAACTCAGCAAGACCCTGCCTCAAAATAAAAATATAATTCTTAAAAGGTAAGCCTGGAGGTGTAAGTCAGTGGTGGAGTGCTCACCTCACACAGGCAAGACCCTGGGCTCAACCCCAGGACTGCAAAATAAGGAAAGAAAGAAATAGCTTCAGATTCATCTGCTTCTATTTAATATTCAGAGTTAGAACTTACTGAGTGTTCATTATGTGTCAAGTACTTCTACAAGCTCTTTTAAAAGGTTAGTTCATCTAATGTAACAATGAATCCTTTCATCTGTTTTACAGAGGAAGAAACTGTAAACTGCTGACCACTGAATAATCCAGAAGAGGTGGGGAAAGGACTGAAACCCACCAGCCTAGCTCCAGAGCTCTCAGTCTCAATTATTATTTCTTACTGTGTCTGTATGAGTAATTTTTAACAATAAAAATTATTTTGTGGAATGAATTAGTAGTCCACATCAAAAAGCACAAGTTAGCTGGGCACGGTGGTGCACACCTATAATCCCAGCTACTCAAGAGGCAGATGCAGGAGGATCACAAATTCGAGACCAGAGGCAGTCTGTGTAATTTAGCAAGACCCTGTCTCAAAAAGTACTCACAAAGCATGCAATTGTGAGGCCCTGGGCTCAACTCCCAGCACCAGGGGGAAAAAAAAAAAAGCAGAAATTAAGCAACCACCTCAATCTCAATGTGGGAACTAATAATCCTTCTCTTGGAGGCTTCATGTGAACATTTCAAGGGTAAAACAAATGTGCCTTGCATAGCATCCTGAGCAAAAACAAAGAAATTTAATAAATATTGAGTTTTTAAAATATGTACACACAGACTGTTCAATGGAGCTCTTGCTATCTTTTAAACATTAGCCTAAATTTTGCCTAAAAATGCATAAAGATCCCACTGAAAGTATGTTTTTCTTAGATGCCATAGAGTTGGTTGCCTACATACAACAGGCAAAACACTATTGTCAGTGTGCTCTGCTACTCGTGGGGTTTTCAATGGCAGATTGTTTTTTGGGAGTGGGTTGCCAGGTCCTTCTCCCAAGCCTATAGCACCTGGTGTTCCCAGGTGGTCTCCCATCCAAGTACTAACCAGGCCCGACCCTGCTTAACTTCCAAGATCTTACGGGATCCGATGCCACAGGGTTACAGCTGCAGGCACTGAAAGTATAGTATATGCCAACCTATAACAACAACAACAACAACAACAACAACAACAACAACAACAACAACAACAAAATGCTATATTTTCACTAAACTGCTTCCTTTTCCTCCTGGATGCAAAAGAATATTTTTGGTTAGGCATGGTGGCTCACACCTGGAATCCCAGCAACTTCGGAGATGGAAGCAGGAGGATTGCAAGTTCAAGTCCAGAGACAGCCTGCATAACTTAGCAAGACCCTGTCTCAAAATAAAAAGTAAAAAAATGGGCTGAGGGTGTAGTTCAGTGGAAGAGCACTTGCAAAGCATGCAAGTCCAAGGCCCTGGATCCAACTGCCCTATACAACAAAATAATGATAATAATAATAATAATAATAATAATATTTCATGGACCAATTTTTATTTAGGAAGAGTCAAGAGATCCTCTCTGCCCAATGGAATATGCAGGAATGTGACAAATTCCATTTCTATATCTGGTCCATAAGCCTCCATTCCTCCTTCCAATGCATGGGATTCTATCTGACTAATCCTCTTAAATGGGAAAATAGAACAGGAAATCAAAACAACCATTTGAAGACACCAGATATGTCTTTGAAGGCACTGGAAAGTGAACAAGACAGACGGAAATGAAGGGCCAAGATGCTGCTGACAAGAAAAAGACCACTTAGAGAAACATAGATTCTCTGCCACTTTTTATTAATCTAACCATCTACCAGTGTGTGTGAAAGACCACATTTGGACAAACAGAGAAGAAAGCAGACACTAGGAAAGGTTAATCAGACCTATTGGCCTATTAACCTTGTATCATGGCAGGGGAAGAAAATCAGAAGTTCAGGCCCTGGCCAGTTGCAGAATCCCCATAGTACTGCACACTATGTGTAGGACAATGCACAAGGGGCTGGATCTCACAAGCAGTGAAACACAGCTTCGAATCAATGCTGATACTTTAGCAGAAGCTACACAAAACCATCTTTATAGAAAGGTAACATCATTCATAATATCAAACATTTATTCAACACAATATCTGGCATTCAATTTAGAATTCCTGGGCATCTAAAGAGAAAGAAGAGAAAAGGCAGGTAACAGAAACAGAGCTATCGGATATAAACTTAAAATAACTGTGATAATATGTTTAAGAAAATAGAGACAAGAGAATTGCACCAGAAAACTTGAATCTCTGAAAAGTTAAATGGGAATTCTAGCATTTAAAAATGTTACAAAAATCATGACTATCAAAGCTAATTTCACAACAGTTATATATAGGCACAGTTGAAGAAAGGATTAGTGATCTTAAAATTAAGACAATAGATAATATCCTGCCTGGGGTATCTTATTGTTGCTAGGTGCCGTAGAGTTGGTGTCTGACTCATAGAGACCCTATGTACAACAGATGAAACACTATTGTTAGTGCTTCTCTGCTATTCATAGGGTTTTCAATGGCTGACTGTTTTTTGGGAGTGGGATGCCAGGTCTATCTCCCAAGCCTGCAGCACCTGATGTTCCCAGGCAGTCTCCCATCCAAGTACTAACCAGGCCTGACTCTCCTTAGCTTCCAAGATCTGATGGGATTGGATGCCACAGTGGTATGGCTACAGGCAACTGGAGTATAGAGATGATAAAAGAGAGAGAGAGAGAGAGAGAGATACAAAACGGATGTAAAACACAAATGACACAGAGTGGGTATATCTAACATACATGTAATTGGACTCCTAGAAGTGAACAGGAGAAAAATGAGGCAGAGGCAAAATTTTAAAGTGATAATTTTTTTTTTTTTTTTTTTTTTTTGGTACTGGGGGTTGAGCCCAAGGCCTCATGCTTGCATGCTCTGCAAGTGCTGGACCACTGAGCTGCACCCTCAGCCCATTTTTTTACTTTTTGAGACAAGATCTCGCTATGTTATCCAGACTGCCTCTGGTTCCGAACTTGTGATCCTCCTGGCTCCACCTCCCGAGATGCTGGGATTACAGGTGTGCACAACCATGCCTGACTAAAGTGATAATTTCCTAAGACCAACTGAAGACATTAACTACAGGCAAAAGAAACTCTATTGGCTCAAAGCGGAAAATTATATGTAGGCACATCATGATAAAATTAATGATACAAAAGGAAATGTAACCTTAAAAGTAGCCAGAGAAAAAAGATGTTTTACTCTCAAAGAAGCTGCTGTAAGACTGGCAAATGACTTATCAACTGAGACAATGACAGCAAGACAACAATGAAATGACATCTTTGAAGCACTAAGAGAAAATAAGTGTGAATCTGAAGTTCATTACCAAGTGAAAATATCTTAAAAATAAAATGCATGTTATAATAGACAAAACTAAAGAGTTTGTTGTTATGGTAGAGCACTACTCCACACTCTCTGAGGACCTGGGTTTGATCCACAGCACCACAAAAGTGGGAGAAGGATGAAGCAATCTACTCCTGAAGCAATCCCAAAACAACCAGCAATGGAAAACCCTGTGAGGATGGCTATGATATTGAAAAGTCCTAATTATTATAATAAAGGTAGTAAAAAGTTATAAGTATTGAAAACAGAAGAATTAAAACTGGATGACATGATTAGATTCAATTAAAATTTATAGATAAACTATAGCCCGCACAGTGGCGCACGCCTGTAATCCCAGCGGCTGGGGAGGCAGAGGCAGGAGGAATGCAAGTTCAAAACCAGAGGCTGTCTGAGTAACTTAGTGAGACCCTATCTCAAAAAGTAAAAAAATGGGCTGGCGGCACAGCTCAGTGGTCCAGCACTTGCAGAGCATAAAGGCGCAAGGCCCTGGGTTCAACACCCAGTACCACAAAAAAAAAAGAAAGAAAAAATTTATAGATAAATTATTAGAATTAATAATTCTATTCAACAATTCAATTCAACAATTCAATAGAATTCAACAATTCTATTGCATATAAGTATAAAATTCAAAAATAAATTCTATTTCTTCACACAAGCAACAGAAAGTATATGGGGCTGTCCAGTACCCAACCAAGGCCAATATTTTAAGAATTGAGCAATAAGTAGGAGTTGTATGTATAACTTTTTAAAATCTTCACTTTCTTTATCTCCATGCTGAAGGAATGTGTTGGGATTTTTAAAATGTTAAAATGTACCCCAGAACTAGGGTCCCTCATATTAGCATGAGGGACTGACCTCTAGGTGACCCCAGGGCCACATTCCACTCACTCACTCCTACCCCTCCCATCAAGTGAGCAAAGATGGCCCCTGACCAGCCTGACCAGCCTCAACTACCTCAATTTTGATTGGCTACCCCTGGCACCCCAGTTAAATAACTGCCCCTACCTGGAAGGTATGATAGTTTACCTGCTGTACCTGTCAGCAGTGTGCCCTGATTGGCTATCCCCAGTACATGCCCCCCTCCAGGAGCCTATATAAGCAGGGTCCCGGACCCTACTTCACCCCACCACCATTCCCCATCCTTCACCTCCTGCCCGGACCCCATCACCCCAATACAGTGCTCCCCAATCCAGAGGAAGGTCTCCAAGCAAGCCAATGGGGCAAGACAGGGGCCCTGAAGCACTGAAGGCTACAAGCAAGCCACAAAGAGCCTCCCAATTCCTCCCATCCTTGGGAAGGAGGGAGGTAGAGAAGGCGAGCTGCGAGAGTTAAGACTACTGGACCTCCAGCGCAGTGGAACACCAACTGCTTGTAGCTGGGCCTTTAAGGCAGAGCTGTACCATCAGTGAGCCTGCAGCATTCTATACTGCAGGCTTAGAGCTAGCACTTGAGCACCTGACAGGGGCTGCTTGCTGGTTGCACCCGACTTGGGGAGTAATCCAATAAACTTTCCCTCTCCTGTTTCCCATAGAAGGTCTCCTGAGGTCCTTCTTTAGCACCTTAGGCCACAACACCAACCAGGTCCAGTAGGTCCCCGATACCTACTTGGTGTCAGGGCAATGCTCTGACCTCTGCCAGGGCTGAGCCAAACCCCAACAGGAATGCATTAAATCACATAATGATAAGTGCTATGCTCTCTCATCCTGTACAAAAATTGATTGAAAATCGATCAAAGACCTTAAGATAAAACCTGAAACATTGAAAATACAAGAGGAAAACGTAGCAGAAACACTTCAAGATACAGTCAAAGACAAGAAATTTCTAAAAGGGGCTCTAATAGCCCAGGAAATCATAGCAAGAATTGACAAATAGGATTGCATGAAACTAAAAACCTTCTGTACAGCAAAGGAGACAACTATAGAATAATGACAGGGCCCACAGAATGGGACAAAATCTTCGCCAATTACATATGTGACGGGATTAATATCTAGAATATACAAAGAACTAAAAAAATTTAAACACCAAAGACAAACAATCCAACAAAAAATTGGGCAAATGAACAAACAATTCTCCAAAGAAGTTCAAATGGCCAACAAATATATGAAAAGATACTTAACTCCATAGCCACCAGGGAAATGTACAGGAAATCAAAACTCCATTAGGATTGCATCTCATCCTGGTCAGAATGGGAAGCACTGACTAAATAAACAGCAACAGTGCTGGTGAGGGTGTGGATAAAAAGGAACCCTTATACACTGCTGGTGGGGATGTAAATTAGTACAGCCATTATGGAAATCAGTGTGGAGGTTCATCAGAAAACTAAAAATAGAACTACTCTATGATCCAGCTGTGTCACTCCTGGACATGTGCCCAAAGGTGTTTAGGTCAACATATCATGCAGACACCTGCACTTCCATGTTTACTGTGGGACTATTTACAATAGCCAAGGTATAGAATCAGCCCAGATGCCCACAAACAGATGAGTAGATAAGGAAAATGTGGTCTATATACATACTGGAATTTTACTCAGCCATAAAGAAGGTCAAATTGTGCCATTTGCAGGAAAATGGATGGAACGAGACATCATCATGGGGCTGGGATTTAGCTCAATTGGTAAAGCGCCATTCTGCAGTTCTAAGATCCTGAGTTCGATTCCCAGCCCCACAAAAATGAGAGAAGGATGTAGCAATGGACTCCCAAGTCAATCCCAAAACAATCAGCCATTGAAAACCCTATAAGGGTCGCTATGATTTGGACACGACTTAATGGCACCTAACAACAAGACATTGTCATATGAAGCGAAGTGAGCCAGACTCAGAAAAAGAAATACAACAGGTTCTCTCTCATATGTGGAATCTAGATGGAAAAACAAAACGAAACACATTTGTAATGACACTGGACAGTTGGAGGGGACTATCTGGGGGGGGAAAGGAAATGCAGAAGAGAGGAGGGAGAAAAAAGGAGGGGAAAGAGGGGGTGAATAGGGGCAAAGTACCCACGACAATTGTATGGAAATGCCATTATGAAACACATTATACTGTATGCTAAATATTTAGTTATTTATTTAAAAACTACTGGAAAGGAAGATACGGAGAACTAATTGTGGACCTATAAGCTCAAATAGGGTGATCCAGGCAGGCATGTCTGAAAGGTTGAGCAGAGCCTGAATTTTACTTGGCCCTTCTGGCTGTTGAGTGGGAGCAAAGACCCTTGTGGTCTAACGGGAAGCAGAGATGGGAAAGGAGACGATTGACACAAGTAAAAGTGGGAGATGACTGCTAAGGCACAAGTTCATGCCACACAACCTTCCCACACTGAAACACGGTCTCTAAAGGGAGCATCCTCTGGCTGAGTGGAGCGGAGACAGGGTCTCCCCTTAAGGCTTTGTGAACCTGAGCAAATTGCTGACTAAGCCTCACGGGGCAAGGAGCAAGTGGAGAAAAAGGCTCTCTTGTAATGTTAGGCAGAGAGATAAACGTCTACCCTCTCGGAGGAAGACTGCCATAGAAAATGAATGAAGTCAGGCTAAGCGGCACTAATCTGCCTTCCACACATGTGTGCTGATGACAAGGTTGGGGGCACCGTGGTGGGGAGAGAAGACAGTCACGAGTGCAGCTAACCTGCCTCATAAGATCCCCTGCCGTGCACGATGCTCCTCTGTATGAAGATCTCCGTCAACACCAGCTCGGAAAACTCTCAAGCCCGCGGTACCCACCAATGAGATCCTGTAGCCAGTACTTCCCAGCCAGAACTGAGGCTGAGGAAAAAGAACAGGCCCCTCCCAGGGACCACAAAGAACAGGAGCCACAGAGAGTGGGTGTTCTTCGTGCATGTCTTAGTTTGGGTTTTCCTGGAAGCCAACTCTAAGCAAGGATTCCAAGGCAAGAATTCATGTGGGAAATGCAGGGAAGTGGGGGTGTGATGCAGGGAGGAGACGCAGCCTATCAAGCCAGTTCCCTTGGGGACAAATGGAGCTGAATCCCGAGGAAGACTCTGAAAACTTGTAAAATAGGAGTGACAACACCCAACGAACTAGGGAGCCAGACAGTTATGCACCAGTTCATGTCAGTCCTAAGGTGAGGGCTGCGGAGGCCCAGTGAATGAGTTATTTTCTGAGCACTGCCTGTCTTCTGGGGTGGAAGCTTCTGGAAAAAGTCCTCAGGCAAAGACATGTGAGCATCAGTATTTGATCCACAACATTCTACTCTTCCACTCTGCATCTAGAACAAGACATTTCTTTACCTCTGGCCAACATGTCCTCGGCAGAGGAAATGATTCCAACATATTGCAAAAAGGAGAAACTCTTCCCTCCACTTCTCTGAAAGTATTCCTCATTGATTTATCTGTTATATTACTGTTATAAATTAATAAAGTAAGGCGCATGTTAATTTACTTTATAGGTTTCTCAGCAACTGATTTCCTATTATTCCTTTCTATTACTCAACTCACTGACTCCTCCAGATAAATTGTCTGCAAACACAAAGACATCCCAGCCTCTTGGATTTTATTAAGTGTATCAAAGGTGTGTGATTTGTATGAACAACTCAACTCATCATCCTATATTCAAAACTTAGCCAATTAAGCTCAAGTGCATATTAAAACAGGAAAGAGATTCCCAGTTTCTCGTTAATATTCTTATTGCTTAATGAATTGCTCATTCTTTCTAATTCTAGTGTCATTTGCTTAATTTTACTTTAATTTCTAAAATTAAAGAAACACATGTCTAACTTTCTTGTTGTTGTTGTTGTTGTTGTTAGGTGCTGTGGAGTCTGTATCCAACTCATAGAGCAAACCCTCATAAGCCCTCATAGGGTTTCCAATGGCTGAGTGCTTCGGGATTGCCTTGGGAGTGGATTGCCAGGCCCTTCTCCCATTTTTGCGGTGCTGGGAATTGAACTCAGGACCTCAGAGACTGCAGTGCAGCGCTCTACCCACTGAGCTAAATTCCAGCCCTGTCTAACTTTCTAGATGTGTGAAAATGCATTGTCTCAATATTGCTTGCTAAGGTTTTTTAGGAACACTGAATAAAAGTACCACAGAAAGCAAAAAATGATATATACATCATCTGACACAGGGCCAGACACATGGCAGACACTCAGTGAAAGCTTGGTGAAAGGCTAAATGAACTTGTATTTGTACGATTGACGCCCATACACAAATTCAGAGACTGCTCAGCTCTCAACTACCACCCCTTCTTTATCTATCTCCTAGGTTGTCCTCCTAGGTTTTGGTGAGTTTGGTAACGTGAAAAACGAAGGCATATGTTTATATACTATTTCCTAGGGCTAACTGGTAGTTCTTTATTTTATAGTCCTCTGGCACATTAATAAATTTCAGTAAGAACAGAAACCTTTAACTCAGGCATTTATTCATCCAAAATGTTTATTAAATTCCAACTGTGGGCCAGGACTTATGAATAATTTTATGACTCTGATCAGGTTAAGCCCTGCCCAGTCCTCTGCAAGGTTCTTACTTGCAGTGAGTGGCTTATAACACCGCCAAAACGCAACTCACAGCACAGGATGCTAACTCTCCAGAGAGTCGGGCAACTTTCATCTCGCATGGGATAAAGAGAACAATGTGTGCAAAAGTCTGTTTTTTGTTGTTTCTGTTTTTGTTTTTTAACTTTTCTGCAGTATCACTGTATTAGGGTTCTTACTTGGTCACTCTCAACTAGATGTGATAGATTTTCATGTTTACATGACATAACCAACAGTCCCAGAAATATCAAATTATTCTGGAGAAACAACAGTAGTAGACTACTACTGTTGTTGTTGCTGTTGTTAGGTACTGTCAAGGCAGGTCCAACTCATAGTGACCCAATATACAACAGTACAAAACACTCCCTCACACTGTGCCATGCCCGGCACTATGTCAGTGTTTCTCGGCTATTGATAGGGTTTTTAGTGGCTGATTCCTGCAGGATTATTTTGGGAGTGGGCTGCCAGCCCTTCTCCCATTTTTTGCAGTGCTGGGGATTGAACCAGGGCCTCAGAGTGTGCTAAGCAGGCGCTCTACCAACTGAGCTAAATCCCAGCCCCGTAGAATACTGTTGGCCATTTATAAGTCTTTGCTTAAGGATACTAAATAACTAATCTCTCAGATGAGAAGAGGAGGGAAGGAGACAGAGAGAGAAAGGGAGAGAGAGAGAGATTTTAGAAAATTTCAGGAACTGCCTTACGTGATTGCTGGGCTGGCAGGTCCAAAACTTGTAGGGCCGCTGGCAGCCTGGAAAATCCAGTAAAGGTAACATGGCATCCCTAAGTCTCAGCCACAGGCCAACAGTCAGACACTCTGTAAGACTTCAAAGCTAGAATCTAAGCAGAACTCACTCTTCTGGGAACCTCAGTCTTCACTCTTAATGGCCTTCAACAAGTTGAATGAAGCCCACCCACTCTCTGGAGAGGGGTAATCTGCTTTCCTCATACTCTACTGACTTCACTATTAATCACATCAAAAAAAAATGGCTTCACAGAAACAGCTAGAATGGTATTTGAGCAAACACCTGGGCACCCTAGCCTGGCCAAGTGGACACAGCCTCAGCCATCTTCATCCTGGAGGGAGGGGTTCCCAAACTGTCATCTCCAACCAGCCTATTGAGCACCACCAGGGACCCTGTTAGACATGCAGGCTTTGGGACTTCCCCAGACATCTTGAGTCATACACCTTGCAGGCAGGGTTGACAACATTGTTTCAACAAGCCCTCCAGGGATTTCCGAAGGATCACTGGATCACGGGGTCAGAGGACCACTGGGGTGCAGTACCCACCTTTTAGGCAGTGGAGGAAAGCATTGACACAGAAGCAGGTTGTTAAGTGGCTGTGCCATGGATTTCAGTCACTTGGTAGATTATCGGTAGATTATTGTGCGTGAATGGCATCTCTGATGGTCCCAGAAATACCACATCATATTTGAATTTTGGAGAAACAATCAATGAGAGGAGCATTGACTGTTCATACATCTTTACTCAAGCTTACAAAATAACTAATAATCCACTGAACCTTTCCCCATCACTACATCCAGCTCTTTCCCCCTGAGTCTCTGCTAAACTGGCTTCAATTTCCTGAGGAAGGTCAATCAGACCCACATCGGAATCTGCCTTAAGACTCTTCGACTGCCCTTCTGATGGTATTGATCGGACAGTGGGAACTGTTTCTGCAATGCTTCACACCAGTCTGGAGACACTATTTCGAAGTATCCAAAGGGAACGGTTTCTATTCAAACTTTTGCCAGTAGCTTAAGGACTCCATGCACTCATTGGCCCCCGAGCCCTTTGTATCATTTACCTATGTTCACACTAATGCTGCATAACAAACAACCACAAAGTCAGAATGGCACGCAACAGTGAGAGTTCCCTTCTCATGTGCCTGAGGTAGGTGGCTGGATGGCCCCAATGCTCTAGGTGGCTGGACTGAGTCACATGTCTAAGGATGGGCTGGCTAGGGGCTGATCTACGAGGGCCTCAGCTGGATGACTGGAATAGCTAAGCTCTGCCCCATATCTGTTATCATGTAGCATTGTCACCCAGGGGTGTTCTTAAGGTGGTGGCAGAGTGCTAGAGGAGGGCAAACAAATGCTTATTCAAGTCTCTGTGTGCACCATGTCCATTAAGATCTTGTTTGCCAAAACAAGCCAAATGGCTGAGTATAGAGGTGGGGCAAAGAGGCTCTGCAAAGTTATAGGGAATTGCAATTTTAATAGTTTGGGAAATTATAATAATACCAAAGAATGGTAATAATACAAATGGGCTAGAAAATTCATGTAACATTACTGACAATGTAAAAATATAGATCACTACAGAAAAAGTTTCGACCTTAAACATAATTGGGATCCAAGGATATATAGAAAAATATTCCCATAAAAAAGCAAGTGGAAGAGAACCCTTTGGTGGGGGGCTGGGACTGGAGGAGGAAGTGCACAAGAGGGTAAGGGGGAACTTATCTGTGTAATGTACAGTGAAACGCATATGCATATATGGAAATGTCACAATGGAATGCATGTCAGAATGAAACACATTAAGTTGTACAATAACATTTTCCAATTAAAATTAAAAAAGTTACCGGGCATTGGACCGTGTTGTCCTGAGAGAGAAATAAGGGGTTGAGGCCATGTTCACTATCTGCCTTGCTCTCTGATCGGAAGATCCTCCCCCTCTCCCTTCTACCATCATCGCCTGCCTACTGTGATGTACTTTTCGGATTCCTGAGACACCTCCTCCAGGCTGGCTCCCATGCCCCTCCTCGGAGCTTCTCTAGCTCTCTACATAGTCCTGGTATTACAGACCTTATGGGAGAGACATGACTTAGCAAACACAAGAAAGCTGGGATGCTCACGACGTGCATTTGAACAAAGTTATGAGGTCTGATTATCAAATGATTGAGGAGCTATGCTAAGGATCTCTTGAAGATTCTTTTGAAACTTTAACTTCTAGAATAACTAATGCAAAGTTCAGTTATGAAGACTGAGTTTCTTCACCAACACCCATACATACTACTGTGCTTTTCCATAGGCTGTCCCTTCTACCTGGAACCTTTCCTCTTACCAGATAAACTAAATCCTCCTCATCTTTCAAGGTTCCACCAGACATAGCTAGTAGTTCTCCCTAATGCTAGCGCAGCATTCCACTTATCCTTAGTACATCACTAATAACTGTGGTGGAGAATTGATGATAGGAGGGTGATAGATTATTTATGCTGGGTAATGAAAAGAAGTTTCCATATGTAGCCAGGCCGTGTCCTCTGTACTGCAGGGATGGAATGGGAACCTAGCCCTGGGTTCCTGGTACACTGATATGAGCATCAAGTGGAAACCTTGCTCACTACTCTCCAGTGTCTGATTCCAGTAAGTTTAACCCACCAGGTGACTGTCAATGCCCTGACTCTGTGTCCTCGGGGTGACTACAACTCCACTGAAATCCTGACCCTGGGCCCGGAGCTCTTCCTCTAGGAACTGCCATCTTCCCCTACCTAGGTGACCAGACTCTGCTTTCAATACAGTTTCCTGACCTACAGTTCACACAATGCAGTGACATGAGAACCATCCACCACCAGCAAAATATGCCCAAAAGCTGGGTGCAATGGCACACGCCTGCCCTCCCAGCAACCCGGGAGGCAGAGGCAGGAGGATTGCAGCTTCTAAGCCAGAGGCAGCCTAAGTAACTTAGCGAGACCCTGTCTCAAGATAAATGAAAAGTGGGCTGGGTTGGGGAAGCAGCCCAGTGGTACAGCATTTGCAAAGTATGTGCAAGGCCCCGGGTTCAACCCGTAAGTACTACAAAAAAAGAAAAAGACAGGAAAAGAAACTAGAAAGGAAAACAAAACAAAACAAAAGATGAAAAAAGAAAAGAAGAAGAAAAGAAAAGAAAGGAAAAAGAAAAGAAAAAAGAAAAGGAAAGAAAATTAAAAAAAAAGAAAAGAAAAGAAAGAAAAAAATCCACACTCAGGAGCTGTAGGCTCAGTCATTTGCTTGGCAAGTTTCTCAAGCTAACCTCCAAAGACTATTCCTGTTACCTAAATTTCTTGCCTCTACTTGCTGAGCTTCTAGCATCCTCTCCAGTTGGCAACAAGCTTTCAGTGTTGTTCTTCACTCTCATTTCTTCTCATTTGTTCTGGTTTTACAACCTCTTCTATTAAATCATGTTTTAATTCCCTCAAGCTAGTGTTTTCTGTCTTCCTTTTCTCTTAGGGAGTTCCAGTGGTGGAAGATCCATGCCCTCCTTGCTTATCTGCCAGCATGAGGTGGGAAATAAGATGAAGGGATATTAAAAATGTGAAGAAGAAACAGAAAAGGAGGGGGACATAAGAAATACAGATTCAGCAAGTACACATCATTAGCAGGAAGCAAGTTAGTCCCAGGAGCAGTGATTAGGCATTTAAAAAAATAATAAGGATAGAAAGCCCGAAGGCTCTACAGCAAAAAGCATTAAAAATAATCACTGACTTGCTAATTTTGTGAAGCCAACGGCTTGCAAGCAGTTTGATTCATACCATGAAAGAGGCTTTTAAAAAAATTAACAGACCAAAGTGCTGTGCAACTCCCTAGTTGTTCCTCCAAGGAGAGATGGGGGAGAAGCGTCTCTTTCTACTATAGATACTGGTGGTTGCCAGACTCGGTCCTAACTTTTCATCCTTTTCCTAGGATACACCTTTCACTTGCATGGATTACTCTTGCACTTTAAGATACTGACTCCTTTAGTCCAAGCTTTCCCTCTGAATTCCAAACCCACATGGGTATCAGCTTGCATAATTCCACTTGGGAGAGTGACAGGTCAACAAAAAAAAGCAAGACCCTCAACTAGATGGATTTGCACAGGGAGTGCAACAATGGACTTAATATAGAAAAGACTGTATGCCTGTCACAAGTCAGGGAGTGTTTCATTCTATTGTACATAGGATTGCTATGAGTCAGACCTGACTTGATGGCACCAAAACAGTTTATTGAGGCATGGTACATTTTATTATACTTGATCTTCAAGATTAGGTATATATTTTATACTTCAGTACATTTAAGTTCAGACTTGGCACATTTTTAATGTTTAATCACCACTTAATTCTAGTACCTCCCATATTAGTACGTTCCAGGCACAATACTAGATATACAATGGTGTGCACATACCTTCCCTGTTCTAACGGAGCATGTGATCCACTTGTGAGTAGTTGTGAGCTAGGTAAAAAGTGATTGTCAGAGAGAGAGAGGAAGAATGTTCTGGTCAGAAAATGCACACATGCCAAAGCCCAGAGGTAAAAAACAAACAAACAAACAAAAAAAGCAAAAAACAAAACCACAAACAATCCCATGGTGAGCTTTGGAGTGGAATAAAGACCTCACTGATGCTCCTCCCCACCCTTCCTCACACTGAGTAGTGATCTTGATAAGTCACCAATCCTATACTTCTAAGGCATTTTTTTCATTGACCTGCCACTCTCCCAAACATGATGTCTTTCTCCAGGGATTGGTCCCTCCTGACAACATGTTCAAAATACATCAGACACAGTCTGGCCATCCTTGCTTCCAAGGAGAACTCTGGTTACACTTCCAATAGGACAAACTTGTTGGTTCTTTTGACAGTCCACCGTACATTCAATATTCATCTCCAGCACCATAATTCAAAGCATCAATTCTTCTCCTGTCTCCCTTGCTCAACATACAGTTTTTACAACCATATGATGCAACTAAAAATACCATGGTATGAGTCAGGTGCACCTTCATCTTCAGTGTGACATCTTTACTTTTCAACACTTTAAAGAGGTCTTTTGCAACAGCTTTTCCCAGTACAATACACCTTTTGATTTCTTGACTGCTCCTTTTGTGGGTGTTGATTGTAGAACCAAGTAAAGCAAAATCTTGGACAATGTCAATCTTCTCTGCATTTACTATGTAGTTGCTTACTGACCCACTTGTAAGGATTTTTGTTTTCTTGATGTTGAGGCACAATTCATATTAAAGGCTGTGTTCTTTGATCTTCATCAGTAAATCCTCTTCACTTTCAGCAAGCATTAAGATTAGCTATTAATATTAATATATTAAATTTTATTGATATTATTTTTGTTTAATATTGGCCAATTTTATATTAGAATTTACTAGGAAATCTAAAATCACATATGCAGTTCACATTGCATTTCTTTTGGGAAGCTCTGGCTGCTAAATATTTGTTGGATGAGTAAAGGCAAATAACTGAATAAATGAATAAGCAAAATCCCTACTTTCCAAATCTGGCTCATCTTCCTTTGGGAACTTTCTCCAAATCTAGGTTAGGTGTTCCTTTTATATCCCTCCAAAGCATTCTATAATTCTTCCATTATGACAATTACCACTTTGCACCAAAATATCATTTTTATATCCATGAAGGCCCGCAATATACACACTTCTTCAGCTTTGCTCACCAGGGCCCAGCATGGTTCCTTGTTGTTGTCAAGTTGAGTCCCATTCATAGTGACCCCCATAGGGTTTTCAGTGGCTGATTGTTTTCGGATTGCTTTGAGAATGGATTGCTAAGTCCTTCCCCCATTTTTGTAGTGCTGGGGATTGAACCCAGCACCTCAGAGCGTGCAGAGTGGCGCTCTACCAATGGAGCCAAACTCCAGAGCAGCGTGGTTCCAAGCATATAGTAATTGCTCAACAAATGCATAATGAATGAGTGAACTAAGAGGCCATATCAGAAAACAGCTGGACACAGTGGCACATACCTATAATTGCAGGATCTCGGGAGACAGAGGCAGAAGGATCGAAAGTTTGAGGCTAGAGGCAGCCTGTGTAACTTAACAAGACCCTGTCTCAAGATGAAAAATAAAAAAGAGTCTGAGGATGCAGCTAATTGGTAGAGGGCTTGTAAAGTATGTATGATGCCCTAGGTTCAACCTCCCAGTACTGGGAAAGAAAAGAAAGAATGGAAGGGAAGGGAAGGGAAGGGAAGGGAAGGGAAGGGAAGGGAAGGAAGGCAAAGGAGGGAAGGGAACAGAAGGGAAGGGAAGGGAAAAGAGAAGAGAAGACAAGACAAGAGAAGAAAGGAGGAAGGAAGGAAGGAAGGAAATAAATCCATCAGAGATATAAATACTATAATGAGATGATGATGGTAGTGTCTTCTCTGATTATATGCCTCCTGAATAGCATGTGTTTTGCATTTAAAAGGTCCTGGGCAGAGCCTGAGAGCAATAGGTGAGACTGTGGAGACACACAAGTTATTGACTTCTTCCAGTTGGGCAGCTCTAGTTAAGTGTCTGAAACAGGCTTGGAGAGGCTGAGGCCCATAAATGAAGTCTGAGTTCCTGCCTCAGGGCACTGTTCTGGTCCCCTATTCTGTGGCCATGGTAGACACAGCACAACTCTGAGTCAGGGAAGTGGTCCTGGCCTCCGTTCTGAAGGGGTGAAGAGAGGCTGAAATCTTTAATCCTCTAGTTTCCTCCCTGCCAGCCCATGTTTAGATGGCATGAATATAAAACCATTGGGCTGGAGGATAGAACTGTGGCCAACATGGGCACATGGGCCACAGTGAGGCAGCAGGACACAGTCCTTCTTACTTGATGGCCCCTCAGCCACACATCCAGGGCTGAGGCCATGCTGGGAGAAGGCTAGAAACATCTAACTGTCTAGAATCGGGAAATGCCTTTCTCTCCTCTATTTCCAGAGGTCCTGACTTCCTAGTATCCTTTGGAGGGATCACATCTTTTTGTTTCTTGCCATTTCCTATCACTTCTGATCCCTCTGCCCATATGAAGCTGTAGTTGACATCCATCAACATGATAGACATACAGCATGTCACCTCTGGTCCTCACAAGGATTGGGCTCAGTGCCATCCTCCTCTGGCTAAAAAGAAAGATAAGATGAAAATACATGAGCGCAGGTTTCAGGGTCACACTGTAAGCAGGTGATTCAATTATAGTCCAACTCTACTGGAGTCTAACATCCATGCTCTTCGTGGTAGGCAGTGCACAGAGAGGGAGGTCAGTGCCCAGTGTTTATTCTTGTCCCAACAAGGATTTAGCAGAGCAGTCAGCAAGAGAGAAGCATGAGGTTCCCTCTTCTTGACAGAGCAATCCATTCACACCAGCCAAATCAAAGGCTAAGAGAACAGAATGGAGATTCCTGAAAAAACTAACCAGAACTACCAGATGGTACAGTAATCCCACCACTGGGGTGGTACCCAAAGAAGATTAAATCTTTATAACAAAAAGATACTTGCATCCCTTTGTTCATTGCAGCACGATTCACAATAGCCAAAATGTCCTACAGCAGATGAATAAAGAAAATGGAATACTACTCAGCTATAAAAAGAATAAAACCCTATCATTTGCAGCAACTTGGATGGAACTTGATCACACTCAAGTTGCGTGAAACCAGCCAGACAGAAAAAGATAAATACTACATGTTCTCATTCACTTATGGAAACAGGGTTAGTCTTCATAGCTGTGACACCATATGTGAGAAGAACAATTTGAAGGAGGAAGGACTGATTTGGGCTCATGGTTTCTGAAGTGTAGGTCCGTAGGTGCATGGCCCCGTTGCCATGAGCTTGTGTTGAGGCAGGACATCACCATGAGGAACATGTGGTACAGCAAGCGGCTCACTCACTGCAGCCAGGAAGCACAGAGAAAGCAAAGAAGGGGCCTGGGACAAGATACACCTTTCAGAGTCTTGCCTCCAAGGGCTTATGTGATCCAATCAGGACCTACCTCCTATTAGCTCAGGGACCAGGAAGGGGGCTGAAAGCACGGGAGAGGATTCTGGGTAGAAGCGCAGATGGATATGATCAATGTATAATATATACATGTATGTAGATAACAGAGTGAATTCCATTAATTTGTATGATATGTGTTTTAAAATGTGAATTTAAAAAAGGCTAACTAAGGCAGCTAACAGTGGCAACACTCCATGACTTCAGATGGGGTCTGGGACTCTGCGGATATTCTGAGGTAACACTCCATGGCCAACCAAGCATCTCCATTCTTGTTTCCCATATCTACCTTGACTGTGGCTTTGACCAATGATTCCAGATCCCTTACTCATTCCTCCTGGAGGGTCCTCCTATACTAACGAGGTTGGGGGCTAGATTTGGTACCCTGGTCATAGCTTCCTTATTCTGGAACTGTGGTCCAATCCTATTTCCAGTTGGTACTGTCAATTTTATTTCCACACCCTCAAGTTCTCAAGCTGTTCTGAGGCACTTCCGCAATAAGAATCAAAGCACCTGGGTTGCAGAAACCCTGGGAAGAGAGCAGCAAAAAGGCTGGAAGAAGAGAGGAAAGGAAAGAGATGAAGCTGGCTTTGAGACATGGTGTCCTTCATGGCTTAGCAGTTAAACACAAGCTCAAACAGTCTGTATTTTGAATGAAGTTGATACACATGCCTCTCGTCACCCTGAATGTTACTCTCCTGTAGTTTCTTCTCTTCTGGAAAAAGCATACAAAACTCTGTTATGGTGTTGATGTGGGGAATCAAGGAAATCTGGTCCACTGTTTGGAACAGGGCAAGGTCTCAATACACAGTAGTTAGAGTTTAAGCATATACTTTATATGGTTTGAGGTGTCTCTTGAAATTCATTCTGCTAGGAGCTTCGAAGAGGAAACAAACAATTGAATGGGCATAATTAAAATAATCAGGGGAAAATCCAAACAGAAAAAAGGAAAGAGTTCTAATTAAGTTTGCCATAAAAGTTATTTGGGAGAAGGACCTGGCAAGCCCCTCCCAAAAATCAATCTGCCATTGAAAACCCTATGAACAGCAGAGAAGCACTAGTAATAGTGTTTCCCCTGTCGTACAGAGGGTCGCTATGAGTCAGATACCGACTCGACGGCACCTAACAACAACAACAACAACAACAACATAAAAGTTATTGAAGGCATATGGACCATTCTGTGTCAATCACATGGAAGGAGTCTTCAGTAATACAAGCAAAGATATTTCCAGTTTGAGGTCATAAGAGACTGGAAATTATAACCTTTCATTCTGACCAAGAGTATGAAGTCAATGTGTAAGAGACATTGATATAATTTTGAAAACATTCACTTAGGAGAAGTCAGTGAGGGAAATGGTGGAGGAAATAAATGGTGGAGAAAGGATCCATGTGTGGGAACTAGGGCAATAGGGTAGCCTAGTTCATGGTAAGGGCAGGCTAGAAGAAAGTGGAATAGTATTTCTGTGTCAATATGCATGAGCTATTTACCCAGGCAATTTAGAATCACTTTCTGAGAATTCCAGTGTAGGACAGGATTGTAAAGGTGTTTTGGTCCCCTTTGAGGAGTCAGTTTATTTACTGAAAAAATACACATATTCACAAATATATATCTCATTTCAATTAGTCTGAAGTTCATGCATAGATGTCAATCTCAACAGAAAATCATAAAGTCAAGAGGCAAGATAAAAGACAACACTTAAAAGGGACAGCAATAGGGTGACGTGGGAAGTCATCTAACCTGTCATAGTCTCAGTTTCCTCAAACCCACATATTCTATGAGGCTCCAAAATACAGAATGAGAAAGCCACTTGTAAATGACAGCAACAATAATAATAGTACCATCTAGTCTGTTAGAACTTCCTGAACTCTATGTACCAGGTGGGCTGGAGCTTATTAGCTCAGTGGGTAGAGTGCTGCTCTGCACTCTCTGAGAACCCAGGTTCAATCCCCAACACCACAGAAATGGGAGGACATGGCAACCCACTCCCAAATCAATGCCGAAACAATCAGCCCTTGAAAACCCTATGAGGGTGGCTATGAGTCGGACACAACTTGAGAGCACCTAACAACAATAGCAACAATGTACCAGGTACCACCCAGCACTTCACACACATTTATTTCACATTGTGCTTCCAAAGAGGCACCTTACGTTGTAACTATTTCTGTTATGGTGATGGAGAAACTGAAGCTTGGCTGGAGGTGAGGCCTGTGCCAAGCCAGAGAGAGGGATGAGACTGCCCTTGACAATGGGACTGTGTGAGCAGAGCCTGAGGCCGCCCTCCCGCAGACGGGTTACTGGGGCGGTCACCGCTGTGCTTCTCGGGGGCCTCAGAAGCCTGGCCACCCTCATAATATATAAAATATGACAGCTGAGAGACAGCAGAGCGGGGGTGAAATGAGGAACGGCAGAAGTGTGAGGCAGACGCAGATGGACACTCCCCTTGCTGTACTAGTGCCCTGGCTGGCCCTCCCAGGTCCATGGGAGAACAGCTGGACACTGGCCCTGGGTCAGTGCCAGCAGGAAGAGGCTGGCTGGGCCTCACTTACAGAAGCAAGCCACAGGGAGAGGCGAGGATGGAGGAGGGGAAAAGGCAGGCCAACAGAGCAGGAGGGCACAGTGGGGGGACCCGGAACATCTCACTTGTCAACAGATAGGAAAACAGACAGAAGTGGGCAGGGTCCAGGCCACCTGCTGACGTGTGCTCTGGGGCACATGAAGAGGCCGGGCCTCCAGGCAACTTGGGGGTACTTCCTTAGGTTTTATTAGAAGCACAATGGTTTGGGGATTGGATGTGAATTTTTGCTAACGGCTCTTCCTTAATGTTTTCTGGAAATGCTTTTCCCTCTGGAAGCTAAAGAGCTGAAAATTTGTTTGAGGCTAGAGAAGAAATTTTTGAAATTAAAAGCTCTCAGTGGTAGGGTTTTTCTCTTAGTGGACTAGAAATAAAGTCTCTCTAATTTTTCCATTACAACCCTGACAAAAAAAAGTAGAGAAACTACAGGAAAGGAGTCAATGAGAATTTGACATGAGCCCTGCCAGGTGCCATCCAAGTTGCTGAATGGAGGCTGGACCTGAGGTGTCCATCTTCACCAAGACTACTACCCAATAATGTAAGACATAGATCTGTTTTGCATATCAAGAGCAAATCATTTCTTAGTGCAAATGCATGGAATCTCTTCAAAGAGCAATTTGGAGATACCCATCACAAAGTTAAGAGTTGGTAATTCCAATTCAAATAATTTTGTCTATGAGATATATGGTTATATAGAGATGAACACATGAAGATTTATTACATCTTAATTCATAACCTTGACAATCCGGACAACCTAATGATCATCAATGACAGAGTAAATAAGTGATGCTCTATCATAAAAGGAAATATTATGTAACCATTACTAATGTTTTTTTGCAATTTAGAGATATATTCAAAATGTATACATAAAAAATACCATATATTTATAAAATGAATGACCTCATCATATTAATAGATTGTTGTTGTTGTTAGGTGCCATCGAGTTGTGTTATTAAATGGAGTACACATAATTTAATACATTTTCATATGCATAAAAATTATGGAAAGATTAATTTAAAAAGTTGTTTTGATAGTGGTGGAGGTAAAGTTAGGGCATATTTGAAATGGAAGAAGTTTCAATTTTCATTTTAAATCCTTCTATACTGCTTGCATTTTTTGATCATGAACATTAACTTTTAAAAAATGTATTTTAAAAGTGAGAAAGATGTTTCTTGGTGAGAGAGTTAAAAGTGACATCTCTTACAAATCTTGGAGCAGAAATGATAGTAAAATGGGATCAATACTTCAATAAATATTTTACCCTTTATGACCAACTAAAGTTTGTCCCAGAGATGTCATAAAATGCATCACACATTATCTCAACTAAGGAAGAGGAACTATTTAGTCATCTTATTCAATGCCAAAGGACATTTGGTAAAATACAAAAAAAGTGATTAAAGAGAAAAAAATTCTTTATAAATAAAAGACTTGAATAATGTATAAATAATAAGTATCTAAAAACAATAGCCAACATCATAATTGAAATTATAGAGATATTACAATTATGTAGAACATTTTACATTTTAACACTTTATGATGCCATGTCTGAATTTTGCATAAAGAAAAAATTATGTTTCAGAATCTTTCTGAAAATCTCCTCTAGAAGAGTGAAAGGATCAATATATGGTCCTGAGAAGCACTCTCGGTACAGAGAAGACCCAGACTTAGCACCAAGTCAATAGGCTAAATCACTGCTTTAGAATTTAGAAGACACGGCAGACATGTTTGAGAACACTTCAGCTCGTTGCATGCTTTCCTCTAACTTGCCTTAGAAGTTACTTTCCTTCAACATCATTCACCTAGAAATTCCTAGGCATTTGCTCTGTGATCAAAGAATGTGTTAGGCTTGAGGCTGTCCCAATAGAGGAAGGACAGGGAAGAGGGAGGGGCTGGATGTCAGAGTGTGAGGGGAAGAGGGGAACTGTAGCCATGTGAACTCAGAGAACCGCTCACAGCCCAGAGGGCTTTGTGGGCAGTGGGAATGGTCGCTGGAGCATAGGAGGAGCTTCAAAGTGTCTTTAATGTTTACCTAGGCATGGAGAGAGGTAGAGGGGGCAGTGAGGAGCCTCAAAGGTCAAGCAGCTTCAACAGAAGAAGGCTGTAAGGTTAAAAAGGAGCCTCAGGGAAACAGGGTTCCCTTAGACAAAAAGAGGGGGAGAACACACTCAGTGGCAAGAGTGAAAATAGAGGGGTAGTTGTTCACCATGGGACACGGATTCAAAAGACTGAAAGAAAAGATTGGATTTCAGGTTTCAAGTGGGTTGGAAGTGTGGCTTTTCATTCACTAACTGAGTATCCCCCAAAAAAGAGCCTCACTGGAAAAAGACAGCCCTAAGTACCCTAACTTTGACACAATGACCCCACAACCGTCCAAGAGCACTACATCTTGACTTGTTGTTTTTGTTGTTAGGTACCATTAAGTCGGTATCTGACTCATAGCGACCTTGCATACAACAGGGGAAACACTATTGCCAGTGCTTCTCTGCTGTTCATAGAGTTTTCAATGGCTGATTGATTTTTGGGAGTGGGTTGCCGGGTCTGTCTCCCAAGCCTACAGCACCTGGTGTTCCCAGGTGGTCTCCCATCCAAGTACTAAACAGGCCCGACCCTGCTTACCTTCCAAGATCTGATGGGATCAGATGCCACAGGACTATGGCTGCAGGCACATCTTGGCTGAAATATTAAGTAATAAATACAAGTCTTAGCTTGAGGTTGCAGGGCCCCCAATTTGGCATATTTCCTGGCACTGCAAGAAGCCATCAGTGGATACGAAGCACTTACTACGTACCAGGTGCTACGTAGAAGACAATGGAAAGAAAGCATGACCTCTGCTCTCAAAAGTACTCAACACATAGCTGTAATCCCTGCACTCAAGAGGCTGAGGCAGGAGGATTGCAGGTTCCAGGCCATCCTGGGCTACATAGTAGATCCCGTCTTAAAACAGTTCAACATGACCGAGATCTTTGTCAATGAATCTTAAACTTTAACATCATCAGAATTACTTGGAAGGTTTCTTACATCACAGACTACTGGTCTCCATCCCAAAGAGTCTGATTCAGTACCGCTGGGATGAATTCTGAGAATGTGCATCTCACGCTGCTGGTTCAAGAACCACATCTTGAAAGTCACTGACCAACAGGAAACAGTTAACTATAAACGTGAGAATTCAGAGTACAAAGGTTCTCATTTACAGAGATTAAAATCAGACCATGAATAACATTTGGATAAGTTCCCAAGTCCCATGGACTTTTAGGTCCATGATGTTCTCTGAAAAATACATGTAGTTAATGTACTTTTTGTAAAAGGCGAGCCAGGTCCCAAGTCAATGAAAATAGTGGGGGATTATATACTGCCTTTATTCAGGCCTACAAAAACCTCAGAAACAAGTGTGTCAGGATATTCTCTTTACAAGGTCAGATCTTGCAATACAAGACTTACAGTACTATATAAGGCCATTGTCACTGCATGGGTGGGCCAGTCTGGACCACAGAAAATATCTTTCTTCTTCAAGCTTTCCCAGGAAAAATAACCCCATAATAGTAACAGTTCTACAGCACACTAGAGTTTACAAGTATTTTTATATACATTTACCTAAGGGACTAATTGAGAAATGTATGAGTAATTGTAAAGTCTGTTACCAGCAGAATTTCATCCTGACAGATTCCCAAGCATGAGCACTCCTGTGTTTTTCCTATAAATAAACTGGCTACACGAGAAAAGTAACTTGACTATGGTCAGAAAGGTTAAAGTTAAAACACGATTCTACTTTTTTTTTTTTTTTTTGCGGTACTGGGGGTTGAACCCAGGGCCTTGTGCCTGCATACTTTGCAAGTGCTGGACCACTGAGCTGCATCCCCAGCTCATTTATTTTTACTTTTTGAGTCAGGGTCTCGCTAAGTTACGCAGACTGCCTCTGATCTTGAACTTGCGATCCTCCCACCTCTGCCTCCCAAGCCGCTGGGATTACAGGTGTGCGCCACCACACCCAGCTTGACTCTACTTTCTTTGAGTCAGAGTCTCACCATGTAGCCAGGCTGGCCTGGAAGTCATGATCCTCCTGCCTCAGGCTCTTCAGTGCTAGAATTACAGGCGTGTGCCATCTTGCCCAGCAAAACTTATGAATTTGAATTCTAAATTTGCACTTCCTTCATCCACCAAGGAAGTGGCAGTTTGGGGTGATTGCTTTTATGCTGTGTCATCCTCTGCTCTTTTTCCTCTACCCAGCCCTCCATGGCACCTCTGCAGCTTTCCAGACCAGAGGTGGTGATGAGACCAGAAGAGTAACCAATGCACAGGGCTGGGGTTCAGCTGAGATTCTCAAGCTTAAAAGTGCATTTAGAATCACCTGGAGGTTATCAAAACAGGTTGCTGGACCCCAACCCAGAATTCCTGATTCCGTAGGTCTGGGTGGGGTAGGGCCGGATAACGTGCATTTCTAATAAGTTCCTGAGATGAAACCAAGGGTGGTGGACAGGGCCCAAACTTTGAGAATGCCTATGTCACAGGACAGCCAGGACAATCAGATTCAGATTCCCATTTTCAAAAACTGAACCAGGAAATCCTGGGAGCATGAGGTACTTAACAATGAAGGGAGAAATGAAAGGAACATGGACAATGTTCATCAACATCAATGAAGAAGAGCTTGATAGGCATTCTGGCCCATTACACTCGTGAAGGAACAGCAACTATAAGTACAAGCGATGCTGCAAAGAAATATTTTCCAGAACAAAGAGAAAGAATGAAGCCCTTGATGTCAGAATAGATAGACACAAACATGCAAAAGGTACTTGGGCTGAGACCCCAAAACCTTTTGACAGGGCCTCTAGAATTGTCAGGGAACTAGAACTTACTGCACCCTCTTTCTTCCTCAGTCTTAGTTATTGGGCCTCTTCTGGATGTCCCTCAAGCAGTCTCCACCCTATTAGACATGGTAGCTAAGATGGCTAATTTCTGTGCAACGTGGCCACATGATGGGATACCCCAATCATTTCTGGGTGTGTGTTTGACTGGAAGGTGTTTCTGAATGAGATGAGCGTTGGAGTTAGTGGACTGAGCAAAGCAGATTACTCACTGTCCTCAAGGTGGGTGGGCATCATCGCACTACTAGGAGTCTGAATAGAGTAAAAAGGTGGTGGGAGGACTTTACACCATTCCCTTTCTGTCTGATTGGCTGATGGGGGCATCAATCTTCTGTCCTCAACTCTCCTGGCTCTCAGGCCTTTAGACACTGGCCCTCTAGCTCGCAGGTCTTGGACTACACCAGTACTTTTCAGAGCCTCCATCTTACAGCCAGCAGATCGTTGTTCTTAGCCCCTCAAAATTGAATGATCTATTGTTGTCTATATACAGATATCTACACATACATACCAGGGGTGCCAAAAATGCACACACATTTTAAGAGATGTTGTGTATATATTACTTTTTGAGGGTGAACTGAATTGTGGTAGCAATGTGAACCATAAGGTTTGTGTACACATCAGACAGGAGTCAGCAAAACAAGCACAACATGTGTTCTTAAAGTAGCAGAAAGGAAACCTTGTGCTGAAGATGTGTATACATTTTTCTGGCACTCTGTGTGTGTGCGTGTGTGTGTGTGTGTGTGTGTGTGTGTATTTGTACATATATATGCTATTCTTATTAGGTGCCATCAAGTCAGGTCTGACTAATAGCAACCCTGTGTACCACAGGATGAAACATTACCAAATACTGTGCCATGCACATCATCTTTTTTCATTTGAGACCATTGTTGTAGCCACTAAGTTTCTTCTCATTTTGAGTTTTGCCACATCAACAAAAGGAGGTCCCAGGGGCTTTACTCCATTCTTGTCATTAACAGAAACTCTACTATGAGGAGGCCACTCTTCCCCAGTCATTTCCTGAATGCCTTCCAGCCTAGGGGGCTCATTTTATGGCATTATATTTGATAGTGTTTCTCTGCTACTCATAGAATTTTCAATGGCTGATTGTTTTGGGAGTGGGCTTCCAGCTCCTTCTCCCTAGTCTGTCTTAGTCTGGAAGCTCAGCTAAAACCTACCCACCATGGGTGGCTCCTCTGGTATCTGAAATACTGATGGCATAGCTTTCATCATCACAGAAACATGAAAGCCCTCACAGCATGACAGGCTGACAGACACATGGGGGTATACTGTCTCTTTCAAATACAGAGTTACGCACAATAAGAAGAAGCTAGACCATTTATCTATAATATACCCTATTTACTAATTATAAACGCAGTTATAGATTTAGGAACCAGCATTGTTGAACATAGTAAGGTGGCTACAGAGTCTTCTTGGATCACAGGTTCCTTAGGAGGAATGCATTCCCTACCCTCTGATGGAAAGGGAAAATAACAATCAAGGAGCCAAAAAATACATACTATCATTTGCAATATTTCAAATGACTAGTTGAATGATTTGGGAAAATTACCTTAAAAATTAGACTCAAATTTGTCTGTAAGGGAAAAATGTGTGTCTAGATCATGGATAGATTTCCTTGCCAATGCCAATCAACTAGTAGTGACTTCGTAAGGTGATGTCTGGGGGAAGCTAATGAGCCTGTGTCCACCCAGGGTGTCAGGACTGGTTAATAATACTTGTCAGAGGGGAGGAGGAAGTGGTGATACAAAGACCATCACAGGTTCCTTCCATTTCTTAATTCTATGATTCCTATGTTATTACCCTTAATGTAAATATACAGAGCATATATTTGCCACTACGCTGTTAGATTTATTTCTCCTGAAAGGTCATCTCTCTGTTTTCTTTCTCCTCTTGGGCCTTGGGCTCCATTTTTTCCTGAGGTGAATATTATAATGCTCTAAATCACAGCATAAAAGTGCACAGCAAATGCATAATATAGCGTCTGCTAAACACTTCATAAAAAGGCAGCATTAGTAATCCACACTGCATCCCTGTTTGCTTAGAAAAACCTGCATGGGGCAGATGAATGCAAACCCAGTGGGAGGGAGCTGCATCTATGGACCTCAGTCACCAGACTCAGATAAAGTGGCTGAAGAACAGGACTTTGATGAAAATCACATCTGTTTCCCATATTTGTTTTTTTTTTTCCTGAGACACTTTAAGAGTGTTGTGAAATTATTCCAATTCACTAAGGCCTTTTCTGTAGAAACTATATCAGCATAAAATTGCACAGCACAGAAAATCATTAGGTCTAAACACTCTTCCAAAGTGCATTATAAAGACAGAACTATTTATCTTGTGCCATCAGTGCCAATGGTCTGCTTCCTACCTGGGAAAATCTCTTCTCTGAGTCTCAGTTCCCTCATCTCTCAAAAAAGGTGTTATAGTAGGTGACTTTACAAGGTCCATTCTGGCTGTGACGTTTATGAATTCTGTGACCTTCACTACAAATGATTGTTATATAAAATTGGGAAATTGAACATAGTCAAAAAGGAATTGGCCTGTTCCATCTCTAATTAAAAATTCTAATTGCTCTCTATCAATAAGAATCCCATTAAAAAACAGTAAAAATGCTACTGGTTAAATGTTAGCTATCAATAATTCAGTTGAATACACACCCCTGGTTCCCAAACTTGGGGAACTGGAGCAAGAATGGATTTCTACTTGGGAAATCTGGCAATATCTGGGGACATTCTTGGATGTCATGACTTGGGCCAAGAAAGGGAGTACTACTGGCATTTAGTGTGTAAATTCAAAGCATGCTGTTGAATATCTTATAATATGCAAGACTATTGCCCCCAACAAAGAATTATTCCACTTAGAATGTCAGCAGTGCAGAGGCTGAGAGACCCTGCACCAGCTCCATCTCACATCAGAGCTCACAGAGAGGAATGAGGTCTTCCATTTGCTATAAAACAAATTCGGTCATTTCAGTTAACACAAATCAAGCTAACTTCATGCCTTACGTTAACTGCACAGGGCCAAAGTAGCTAACAAACTACAATATAGCTATCATGAGTCAGAACAGTCAAGATTCTGAATATTATTAAGTGAGGAAAAATCCACGATTCATACTTAGCACTTGCTGAGCTGACAAGTACTACTTGGAGCAAAGTTTCCGTTTGTTTGTTTGTTTGTTTTATGGCCATATGCTTTGCTCAGATGAATTCCAATATCCCATATTTGCAGATCCTCCTTTATTATCATTAGTTGCAATGAAAGAAACAGTTTTCTATTTTTCCAAGTTTGTTAAAATATGGGAATGGAACACTTTACTAAAGAAATACACCTTCTGTTTTGGAAGGAAACCAAAAAGTAACTTCTGATAGCTACTGCTGAGATTGCCACAGTGGAACGTAGAATAAAAACAGATTTTTGCAATGATGTGAGAATTTATTTGCATATGTTAAATCTCATTAGAGGATTAGAAAGATTCCTGTAGAAAAACCACTGCTCCTGCTTATTTAACGGAAAGAAATAATAGTTTTTGTGTCAAACTTTTGAGATTAGAAGATTGCTATTTCAATGTCCTAATCTAACCTTTGGGGCTGGGATTTAGCTCAGTTGGTAGAGCACTGCACTGCATTCTCTAAGGTCCTGAGTTCAATTCCCAGCACTGAAAAAATGGGAGAAGGACCTGGCAATACACTCCCAAGGCAATCCTGAAAATAGTTAGCCATTGAAAACCCTATGAGGGTCGCTGAGTTGGATACGACTGGATGGCACCTAACAACAACAACAATAATCTAACCTATCTGAATGGCCCTCAGAAACTGGACCCATCTCTCTAGAATAAGTCAGCAAATAGAGCCCAGCACTGCCTCTAAAGGGTAGTAATACCTAATGCCTTAAGGAATCTATCACATAATTATAAGCACACAAGTCCTTGATGCCTCTTCATACATACATCCTGCAGCACCTGGGCTACTGTAAATAAGGTCTGTGTTATGGTTTGAATACAAAATGGTCTCCAAGGCTCAAGTCTGAACACTTGGTTTCCAGCAGGTGGCGCTGCTTTGGAAGGCTGTGGAGCTTTAAGAGGTGGGACCTAGCTGGGGGAAATTCGTCACTGGGGGCGGGCCCTTGAAGGCTTTAATCACCCCTCCCCATCCGGTCTAGCGCTCGGCTTCCTGATGCTGTGATGTGAAGGTCCTCTACCATCTGTTCTTGCCATCTCCTTTGCCATGTCCTCCTCGCCAACAGGGGCTCAACCTTTGAAACTGTGAACTAAAATATATCCTTCCTACCTTAAGTTGTTCTGTCAGATACTGGAAACAGAGACATACAAACTAACTAACAGTCTCAGGGCTGGGGTTTAGCTCAGCTGATAGAGCTCTACTTTGTGCTCCCTAAGGCCCTGGGTTTGATCCCCAGCACCACAAAAACTGGAGAAGGACCTGGCAGCCCAATCCAGAAACAATCAGCCACTGAAAACCCTATGAATAGCAGAGAAGCAGTGACATAGTGCGGGGCATGGCACAGTGTCAGGGAGTATTTCATCTGTTGTTCATAGGGTCGCTGTGTGTTATACCTGACTCAACAGCACCTAACAGCAACTACTACTACAACTACACAGTCTGAAAAACACATAAATCAGTGGTGCAAATGGTGGAAACTTCAGTCCCAGGTACCTCCTTCTGGGTAGAGACAAATAGTACATTTATTTGCTAAGTTTTGAAGAATCTGTGTTAGCATGGCTCCTTCTCACCACTTAAATTCATTCAATGAACTTTCCTCTGTAATTTTTCCCTTTGTTTGACAAAGGAACTAATTTCAAGCATCCTTTCTTGGTAATGACCATCTCTGTTTTATATTCCTAAAATACTTTAGGATTACTGTTCTTTTATGCAATGTTAGGGAATCTCATCTGATGAATGACTTTAGCTAATCTCTGCTCATGTATTCATGTATTAAGTACTCTTCCTCTCTCTCTCTTTTTTCTTTTTCTCATAATATCAGTGAGTTGAACCCAGGGTCTTGCACCTGAGAGGCAGTACCCTACCACTAAGTTGCACTTCCAGCCCCTTTTTTGTTTTTGGTTTTGAGATGGGCTCTTGCCAAATTGCATAAGCTGCCTCTGGCCTCACACTTGTGATCCTCCGGCCCCAGCCTCCTGAGTTGCTGGGGTTACAGGCATGCCCACGATGCCTGGCTTTAAGTAACCTCTTAACAGCAGACTCTCTATGGTCACGAAACCCATCATGGAAACTTCAAGGGAGAGCTGAGTCATTTATGCAAATTTCTCCATCTGAAATTCCAGGCTCACTTATCTCAATAAATCAGGAACACTCTATCCCACCCCACTCACAACTACCCAACTGACTCAGGTTATTACCAACTTGTCCATTTTCTTTTATCTGTGGAAACTTGATTCATGAATTATTCAACTTTTGGCAGATAAATCCTGAAAGGTGTGCTTTTCCAACAACCTTAAAATAGTATGAAATGTTTTTAGATACAGTGAATAGTTTTATTTTCTATTATGGGAACACTTCCCATATCTAGTATTAGGTCCTGAACTAGAGGAATTAGCATTCAACAGGCAATTTTGTCTTAAGAAACAGACAGTGACTCCATGCAAGGAAGACTGAAGTCACCTAAACACAACAGATGGCAAATCTGAATAGGTCAGAATATCTAAAACTCCCTCTTGTCCTCTGAGTGCTCAGTTAAAAATCACATGGATGGCAGAATGTACAGCAACTCACCTGCTTACCCGTGGCAGAACACAGTAACTTACCTCCTCACAAAGCTGTTTTTCTAGGGCAGGGAATGCGTCTCACGTATCACCTTAAGAACCTGAATAGTGCATAACACATAAAGGTGTTTAATTGATTAAATACGTACATGAATAAACAGAAGTTTTCAAGCTGATTTACCTGGTCTATGTATGCTGTTTTTCTCTGCCTCTCACATTGATTTTGCGTTAAGGAGCTATCACTAGAAAATCTCCAGTCAGGACACTGTGAAAACATCTGTTCTATGAATGGTGTTCTTAGGAGAAGGCTGGTATGTGTCCTTATAAGATTGAAGGAGAAGATGTCAGGGGATTAGGGATGAGCATAAAGAAGCACTTACATACCACAGTGACAAAATATTGAGACAGGAATCCCAATGAATATTCCAGAGTCTCCAGAACCTTCTCACCTGGGGAAACCAATTGAAAAGACCTCACGGTTTCTTTATCTCATAACTTCACAAAGCCTGTTTGGGCTCCATAATGACATTGAAGGGATGGCAGCAGAGAGAACACTCAACCACCATTACTGTACTGTAACACTAGTAAAAATGCCAGACAACTCATAGGAAAATAAGGAGATTATAAAGCACTTTGCAAACATAAAGGGTTTTAATAGTGCCAAATAATACCTTCCTATAGAGCAATGGCTTGGGAGTAGGACCTGGCAACCCCCTCCCAAAAATCAATCTGCCATTGAAAACCCTATGAACAGCAGAGAAGCACTAACAATAGTGTTTCCCCTGTTGTACAGAGGGTCGCTATGAGTCGGATACCGACTCGACAACACCTAACAACAACAACATAGAGCAATGGCATTGGACAGGATTATCTTAAAATAGTAAATGAAGACCTGTTCTGTACAACAGAATAAACAATTACTGCAAGTGCTCTCAGACTCTATGTGGAGCATCTGGGCTTCATAATTCAAAGCTGTTCTCATTCCCTTTCTGCCTTCCTCTTTCCCTCTTTCCATTTCTCTGTGTCTTTTTCTCTTTTTTCCTCCCTCTTTGTTGTGTAGTCTTATTCCTATTAATATATAATGACAAAAAAATTACCTACAGTACAGAAAATAGCATCCAGTTTACTTAAGACATAGAGGAAAAACCTCAGAGTGTTCTTTTTTATTTTAAGTAGCAGAAAGCTTTTTAAAGCTGGGTTAAGTAACTGAAAACCAAATTACTTCCAAATATTCTAACTTAAGGAATCTGAGTAATAGTGGCTACAAAAGGGCTTTAAGGGAGGCTGATTGCATCAGTGGCCCAATTTATGGCCACGTGGTATACTCTCACATTGCAATGCCACTCGGCAGCTCCTCCCACAAAGAAGAGTCTTATTTTTTCATTGCTTTAATCTTTAACAGGTCTTTGCACAAAAGAACGTGGCAGGAGGGACAGAGCATCTGACCTGAGCCAAAAGGACTTTGTATGTCTATACTCTCGATCTCTGAATCCCTATTGGTGGCACTTAGTAAGCCTTGGTTAACTTACTAGAAGGTGAGATCATGTGGAAGAGAGCCACATTGTCCTAGTTAAGGATAGTATCAATGAGATGTGAATGTCCAGGTAACTTCTCAAATATGGGAGAAAGCCCAGCCAATCTCAGCAGGGATTCCTGCCTAACACAGCCATGTGTTACTTCAGCTGAGACCAGAGGAACCATCCAAATAAACCATAGACTTGTGAGCAGTAATTAATGTTATTATTTTAAGTCTTTCAGTTTTGGAATGATTTGTTATATAGCAATATTTAGCTGACATAGGCCTCATGTTTATCTCCTCACAACTTGAACAACTAGCCTACCTGAGATTTATTAATTTCCAGAGAGTTGATACTAACCAAGACCCAGGACATATACTTTGTTCCTGTAACATTATATCTTGTTGTTGTTGTTGTTGTTAGGTGCCGTCGAGTCGGTATCTGACTCATAGTGACCCTCACAGGGTTTTCAATGGCAGACTGTTTCGGGATTGCCTTGGGAGTGGATTGCCAGGTCCTTCTCCCATTTTTGTGGTGCTGGGAATAGAACTCGGGACCTCAGAGACTGCAGCGCAGCGCTCTACCAACTGAGCTAAATCCCAGCCCATAACATTATATAGGATGCTTGAAATCTGGACCATTAACTGTGGTGACTTACCTTGTTGTTGTTGTTAGGTGCCATCGAGTCGGTATCCGACTCATAGCGACCCTCATAGGGTTTTCAATGGCTGGCTATTTCGGGATTGCCTTGGGAGTGGATTGCCAGGCCCTTCCCCCATGTTTGCGGTGCTGGGAATTGAACTTGGGACCTCAGAGACTGCAGCGCAGAGCTCTACCAACTGAGCTAAATCCTAGCCCCTATGGTGACTTACCAGCATCCCTATATTCCATTTTATGATGACCACAATACCCTGCTACAATTCCTGAGACACATATACTGTTAAAAATATTAAAGAGGCCATGCTCGGTCATGGACAGAACCATGAAGTATCACATGAACATTGCCAATATTACCTCATCAGCTCTCCATGATAACACTTCCTTTCCCCTCATACTACTCACCTGTTTAAACACTTGATCAAAGTTGGTTTAATTCCAGGGATGCAAGGATGGTTCAATATATGCAAATCAATAAGCATAATGCATCACATTAACAAAATGAAGGATAAAAATCATATGATCATCTCAATAGATACAGAAAAAGATTCTGATAAAAATTTAGCATCATTTATTGATAAAATCCCTCAACCAATTAGGTGTAGAAGGATCATATTTCAACATAATAAATGATATTGATGACACACATATAGCCAAGATCATACTGAATGGGGGAAAATTGAAAGCATTTCTTCTAAGATCAGCACTCTTACTCTTCTTATTCAACATAGTATTAGAAATTCTAGCCAGATGAATTAGGCAAGAGAATGAAATAAAAGCCATATGAATAGGAAGAGAAGTCAAATTATCCTTGTTGCAGATGATATGATTCTATACATAGGAAAATCTTAGGACTCAACCAAAACACTATCAGAACTAATAAATTAATTAAGTAATGCAGCAAGATATAAAATCAACATACAGAACTTGGTAGATTTAATACACACCTGTGCATCACTGTGGCAGAACAACTAAAGACCTTCTCCAAGTGGTCTGCTTTCACAAAACTAAGACCCACCTCACAAAGTTCCATAGCCTCCACAGATAGCACCATCACATGGGGACCAAACATTCAAAGACATGACCTTTGGGGGAATTTTAGATTCAAACCATAACACTCTACCCCTGGCCTCCAAAGGCTCATGACCATCTCAAAATGCAAAATTCACTCAATCCAACTTCAAGAATTACCAAAGTCTTAACAGTCTTAACAGTCTCCACCTTGGTCAAAAGACTAAGTCCACAGTCTCCACTGAGACTCAAGGCAAACTTAGCTATGAGCTCCTCCAAAACAAATAAATGGGGGCAAGGTGGGGGGGAAACAGGTCATACACTTGCAACATATAATGGCACAGAGTAAGCATTCCCATTCCAAAAGGGAGAAATGGGGGCATAGAAAGGAAAGATAAGTCCAAAACAAGTCTGATATCTCACTGGACAAACAAATTCTGGGGCTCCTTACTTCGCATCTCTAACACATCGCATCACCTGGCAATTGGCATCTGGTATCCTCTGGGTTCAAAAAGCCTTGGGTGGCTCCATCCCACAGCCCTGCCATTTGAAGTACACATGGCCCTCTCAGACTGGCTCCAATTGTTGCTGGCAGCTTACTTCAGCAGATGTTTCATGGTCCTGGCTTCTCCAACATCCTAGGGTCTCCATTGCTGCTTAGGTTCTACCTTCAAAGATTCGCACATAATCCCATCAAGGGTTCTTCACAGGGCACCTGACCCTGGTACACACTGCCTGGCCTCACAGGATATTTTCTGGAATCTTGGTGGTAGCCTGCATGACCCCTTAACTCTTAAATTCTGTATGCTTGTAAAACCAGCACCATGTGGATGTCACCAACATTTGCTGCTAGCTTGAGCAGTAGATGGGCCATTTTGGACTATGATTGTAGGAGCCTGTGTGTGCCTAAGTGGAAAAAAACACTTCCCTGGGCAACCTCTTTGCCACAGATTATCCAGGAGGCACTTGCTTTTCAATCACTCTCTTTTCAAAGGAATGTCTTTCAAATGAGTTTTCAATTTCACACCCCATAGCCTTAGATGGAATGGGTCTGTCCAATTCCTTCTTTGCTCCAAGGATATTTCTCATATGGTTCCCTTTAATGGTGCACTCAAATCTTCATCATTACTATTTCCTTGCCTGAACCAGCCCTGAACCAGCCCTGTCTGTGGTAACCTTAAACAAGCCCTCATTACCATGGCTTTATTTTCTCTCTCTCTTTAAACTACACATTTAAAAAATCCTCCCACTCTGCCATTTTTTCATCATAAATCTGGCTAAAAGTAGCAAGCAACAACCAACATACAGCCTCAACATTATGCCACCTTCACGTTATTTTTTCCACCAAATTAATTAGTTCATTACTTTTAAATCCAGCCTCACACTGGGTGCAGTGGCACATGCCTGTAATCCCAGCAACTCAGAAGACAGAGGTAGCAAGATTGCAAGTTCAAGGCCAGAGGTGGCTTGTGTAACTTAGTGATACCTTGTCTCAAGATAAAATAATATAAAAGGGGCTGGGAGTGCACCTCAGTGGTAGAATGCTTACAAAGTATGTGAGAGGCCCTGAGTTCAGCGCCCTCGGTGTTGAAAAAAATAAATCAGCCTCACTCAAATCTTTAGGACAAGGGTAGACCACAGACAAGCTCTTTGCCAGGATGTAACAGGAATGCTCTCTAACCCAATGATCAAAAGAGTCATGGTTTTCCTCTGAAACCCCACAAGCCCCGTTATTATTGTATTCATTGCTATTGGTGTTTTGGTCTTTCTTACTCCCATTGTAACCATCCTTCAAGCTCACAGTCTCCACAAATAGCATCACCAGCTTGAGATCAAATGTTCAAACACATGACCTGTAGGGGATCATTTAGATTCAAACCATGACAAAATCTAAAAGGAATTTGCTGAGAAAGAAATCATGAAAACAATCCCATTCAAAATAGCTATAAAAAATTTTAAAATACCTAGGAATAGACTTAACCAAGAACTTTAAAAACCTTTAAAATGGAAATTACAAAACACTGATGAAAGACATTGAAGACACACAGAAAACTAGAAAGACCTCCAATATTCTTGGATTAGAAGAATTAATATTGTTAAAAAGTCCATACTACCCAAAATGAGCTACAGACTCAATGCAACTCCTATCAAAATACCAATGTCATTCTTCATGGAACTAGAAAAAAAAAACACCTAAAATTCATATGGAATCACAGAAGACTCTGAATATCCAAAGAAATCTTGAGTAAAAAGAATGAAACTGAAGGCATCACAATACCTGACCTCAAGCCATACTACAGGGCCATAGTAACCAAAACAGCCTGGTATTAGCATAAGAACAGACACATAGTCCACTGGAACAGAATAGGGATCTCAGAAATAAACCCAAACGTCAACAGCTAACTGAGCTTAAAAGGTGCCAAAGATATACACTGGAGAAAGGATAGCCTCTTCTACAAATGGTATGGGGAAAACCAGTCTCGGCCGATGGAAAGCACGGGACCTGCTATTGCCCCATCCTCCCAATTCAGTGTGTTTCTCTGTGTTAGCAGAGGTAGTGAGGGAAGTGAACAACCACTCTTCCCCACACAACCACCTCAGTGCAGGCAATACTTTTTATAACGTTTATTTAAATTCCGACTTTTTAAAATTTACTGACTGGTTTCTGTATACATATATGTGCATATTTAGTTCTACTTGGTTCTACAGTCAATGCACATGGAAGCAGCAATCAAGAAATCAAAAGAAGCATTGCATTGGGAAAAGCTGTTGCAAAAGATCTCTTTGAAGTGTTGAAAAGTAAAGATGTTACATTGAAGAAGGTGCCCCTGACTCATGCTATGGTATTTTCAGTTGCTTCATATGCTTATGAAAGCTGGACATTGAACAAAGGAGACAGGAGAAGAATTGATGCTTTTGAATTATGGTACTAGTGACAAATATTGAATATACCATGGACTGCCAAAAGAACCAACAGATCCACCCTAGAAAAAGTGCAACCAGAGTGCTCCTTGGAATATGTCACCCCCCAGACACAGGAATTGATCTAGGATTGAAAACCTGGCCCCATGAGATTAATTAGTGTCTTTTTGGAGGGGATTATATAAACAACAGAGGGAAATTCCCTTGTCCTTTTCAGATGGCAATATCCAAAGATCTTTGAAGTCTGGAGTGAGCAGGAACCATCTCTGTTGCCACATGAAAAGAATTATCCTAAAATGAACTCATTACAGAAGAAAGCCACAACGTGAAGACAGAGCCCCATTGACTGTGTTGGTTTACAGAGATGCAACCCTTTCTATTTCCCAGTTATTTAGGTGAGTAAATTCCCTTTTGTTTCTTAAGTCGACTCAACTTAGATTTCCATTATATGAAATCAAGCACTTTCCAATATATTTTGTGTTACCCAGATCCAGCTTAAGTAACCCTCGTCCTTTGAGATTTCACTAAAATTTATTTACATCCCTTACCCTCTATTCTATAGTAATTCACTTGCTTTTCCCAAGATGACTGCAAGTTGGCAGGGATTTACAGCTTCCTTATTGCATTTATCTCTAGGTCCTTACTTTATGTCTGCTGAAGCTTGATGCTCCCAGGAAGACTCATCTTTCTTTATACTGCACTGATGCAGCCACAGAATTCTGCTTCTTTCCTTTGACATTACCATAAACCACTCATCAGGTGGGGATGAGTGTGTCTGTGCATAAAGCTGACTTTACTGAAGCTTTGACATTCATGCAGTTTTTATATGACAGGATGCAAATAAGTTGAACTATTAGACGTGCCTTTGTCTTTAAGCCACTTCCAGCAGGAATGTCCCACTGGCCACCTTTTCCAGCCTTCCCCAGTCCCTTATTACATCGCCTGCTGTTCTTCCTCATCCTCTAGACCTCAGACACCTTCTCCAGCTTTCTTATTTCCCAGATCTCTCAGCCTAGGGCTTACCAACCCACAGAGTGTGACTTCCTCTCTATTGTACCAAGCACATTAACCTCACTCAAGGCTTGCTGTCCTCAGTTCAACAGAAAGGTCAGTTGCTCAGGTGTTTACCTTGAGTAATATAGAATAATTGAGTCTTTAAAATTTCAGGTTCAACTATCTGTCTCCCCAGTATATCATTATAAATGGAAGAAAGCAGGGTAGGGATTTCCTTTCCCAGTGGTAAGAATCATGCTGCAGCCACCATGTATTCTACAACACCCCTCATTCCCTCACCAGGAAAACCAGCCAGTTATGGCTTCAAGTAATAGTTTCCTGTCCTAAACATCCTTCCATTTTGATTGAGAGCCCCTGAGCAAGATCACAGTTCTCCATTCTGCTGTGGAGACAGCAGCACCAACCGCCATCACTTAGTGAGATTGAAGAAGTTCTGAGCAAAAAATCTCTTTCCGTGTAAATGACCTGAGGTTACTAAGATCTCAGCCCTTGTCTGGGGGTGGGCAAAGGGTAAAAGCAGATAGCAGAATTGATTAAAAACAACCTGTCTCTCTCTAGGGCAGGGTTTTCCAACTTCAGCACTGCCAACACTTGGGACTGGATTATTCTTTGTTACGGGAGGAGGGGTGGGCTCCCCAGTGCATCATAGGGTGTCAGTAACACACATAGTCTTGAAAATCAAGAATGTGTAGAGACATTGCTAAGTACTCCATGGGAGACAACAGTGCTGCTGGTGGAGAATCTCTGCTTTAGGGGATCACGCAGTGGGAATACACAACGCAAAATGTGGGCTGTTGTATTGTAAATTCCTATGAATAATCTATTCTATCCTAATTCACTGAACAAAACATTAATTGCCTTGATTCCATGGTTTTAAATAACCCCCCAAAATCCAATTTAAATGTTAAGTTGAAAACAGAGTGCTTATTTAGTATACTAATTTGTTTTAAAAATAATGCACCCTGGAACACACCTTTGGTAATGATACATATTTCAGAAGCATGCTGGGAGAATGAGTACTTAGTGCTTCAAAGATAAGGCCGCATTAAAATCATTAGTGAAGATGTTACAACCCATATTGCTTGGGAAATGGATTCTGCTAAAAAGGTGTTTGGAATTTCTAAACATAAAGCTTCTACTCATCTCTCTCTTATTACTTGCTAATGAATTTTACAGGTGCAGGACTGGCGATAGCTTTACCTTTATTGGTTGCTGACATTTAATACTCATAAAATTTTTGTTTGCAATTGATGACCTATTATATGCCACAGTTATAACTAGTTCAGACTCATTCCCAAGCCATGCTGGCACCTCAGGTAGAGGGCATGAGAAAAGTGAAGGAAAACAAGCTAGTGCATGGAAAGGGAAACAAATTCCAGTGCCCTGAGCAGCTTCAGCCCAGATTCCTGAATGCCATGCACACTTGAGATCAGGCAGGTTGGCAGCGTTATGGTTCTGGGAAGTTTGTGTGACTTTGAAAAGTCTCCAGCTGGGCACGTGGTGCACACCTGTAACCCACCACTTAACAGATGGAAACAGGAGGGTTGTGAGTTCCAGGCCAGCCTGAGCTACATAGTGAGACTCTATCTCAAAATAGTAAGTTAAATTAAATAGGAGAAAAAAGGCCTCCAGATATGAACTGAGAATGTGAAGGGGCAGAGCCAAAGAGTAGAAGTTATAGTAAAGGTTGGGATTGGTGGGCATCTCTTCAATCTCACCAGAAATAAGGGTCAGAATAAGAAGCCTAATTCCAAGCCATTGCCCCTGGTAAGAATAAATCTTCTGTTTCATCCTGAGTAGTGAAGTCTAGTTCAGAAACCAGAAAGAATGAAGGCGTCTGATGTTCAGAGGCTGTGTCTTCACATGCTGGAGGTGGCAAGCCAGCCTTATGCATTCATAAATATGCTCTTGAACCCTAGGACCCGTGGATGGTTCTTGGTAATTTAAAGCATGGCTTGCTGTGTGGAAGGTGACTTAGCCAAAGAGACTCCAACCACTATGAAGACCATGAAACAAACAAACAAACAAAAGTGCTGGCAGCAGAGATGGGTTTAGGTCTGCATGGTGGAGGCCTTTCACATCATGGTAGACAGGAACAGAGAGAGAGAGCAACCAGAACTGGGGCCCAGGTAAAACCTGAAAGGCCACCCCAGGGACCTATTACCACCAGTTCAGCACCCCCACCCAAAGTTCCATGGACCCCCAAAACAGGGTCACCACCTGGGGACCTACTGTTTAAACACAAGCCTTGAGGGCCACTTTATATTTGAGCCATAACAACAGGCTACAGCAAAATGAAGAATTCACCCCAAATATCTCAGAAGACCAGTAGTAGCAACAGACAAGGCATCCAAACATTAGCCACACTGGAAAGCCACTGCCCCTCTAGAGGTAAAGAGGTAAGAGGATAAGGCAGGTATTATGGGAGCTTGGTAAGAGCTGTGTCTCTGAATCTCTACAGATCTCAGATTCTACTCACTCCTGGCAGAGAGGCTCTTTGTGGAGTCTGAGATCAGACAGACACATGGCTACTGCTGAAAATGGGGATTCGAAGCAGAAAAGAAACATGGAAGGAATAGCTTGGCCTCTCTTTCCTTCTGCTATTTGATACCTTTCTAGTGCCTTCTATTGGCCAAATTCTACTGTAAGCAAAGGAGCCTGGATGTTTTGGTCCAAAGGAATTGCCTTCTATAATCCAAATCATGGGTAAAAATGGCAAAGAGTAGGTCAAAGAGGGGAGTAAAATGGAGTATAGCAAGCATAGAAATAAACACTTATTGAATACGTACTATAAGAAGCAGATGCTAGAGTAGGCATTTTATCTAATTGAAGTCATATGTAAATAAAATTGATTATAGACTTGTGGAAGCCTGTGCTCAAATAATTTTCATGTCAACCTGAAATTTCCACCATTCAGTAAGAGTGGGATTTATTGGTGCTTTGATAGACTTTTGGAAAAATAACTCCTTATTCATGTAGGTAACATCATGTGGCAAGTGATCTCTGAATATCACCCTTGAGTTTTTTCAGAATTCTTGAATGGAGGTGACCTAGTCACAGTTATTTGATGACAAGTGTTCTGTTGGTTTGGTCAGGATTATCCTATGAGTTTGGCCCAAGTGTGGTGTAATATGAAGAAGTCATGAAGAAGTGCTGCTGAGTAACTGCTATCTTCAAATGTCTGATGCTCTGTCAAGTGAAAAATAATATGGATTTCTTCCTTCTAGCTGTGGAGCTTAGAAAAAAACTACGGCTTTGAAAATCAGTCACCCACAAGGCAGATCTAGCTGTACATATGCTGTTTATCTTTTAAAGTGTTCACTCACAGACAGTTAAAGGTTTTAATTCCATTGCCAATGTAAAAACCAGGAGATACCAGGAGATACTGAAAATTCCAAATTCTAGTTTCCTTGAAGACAATCAGGAGATCTACCAGTGTTTCCTTAAAGACACAATAAACAAGAGCTGAAAGGTGGCACATTTTCACTTGATCATGGTCCCTGCCATACCTACCTATGCTGGGCTCACATGCCAGCAGTCATTTATCACAGTACTTGAACTTTTTGATTTGAATACTGTGACTGCATGACTCATGTGCTATCTCTGAAGCATCCCTAGGCATTTGAATTTCCTGAGGTATTAGAGGACCCACGGGTAAGACCACACAGGCACAGACTTTCATCTGATGTAAGGATGAGCTCCCCAGGGAGGGAATCAACTTTGTCTAGAGTGATAAGTTTTCGGACACTGAGAATTTCCAAGGGATGCTGGATCCCCTCTGGGCAGCCACTCTTGAAGAGGAACTAAAGTAGTGGGTGCTGATCCTTAACATTCCTTCCCTGAGACTTCAGGGAGTTTAGACTGTAATCTTTTAAACTCATAGAATATTCTCCATTCTTCTTTTTTTTCCAAAGTGCCTGAGGTTTGAACCCAGGACCTTGCACCTACTTTTGCTAGTGCTCTACCACTGGGATGCACCCTCAGACCATGTTTATTTCTTATTTTGAGACAGGGTCTGGCTAAGTTACACAGGCTCCCTCTATCCTAGAACCTGTGGTACTCCTGCCTCCACCTCCCAAGTTGCTGGGATGATAAGCGTGAGCCACTATACCTGGCTTCCATTCATCTTTGACCCCTTTTGATGGCCTGTCTTTTTTGACCATCTCTCCTTTGGAAGTTTTCCTAATCCACTGGCAAAACAGAATAGGCTTCCAGCTCCTTATCTTTAAGTTTGCTCTTTCCTGCTTTCTCTTACCACAGAACTCACAAGATCATGCAGCAAGAGAGTACCTGGCCAGTGGGGAAGGAAGCCAGGAGGGTGACTTGTCTTGCTTTTCATCCAGACCACAGAGCAACAGACATTTCTGAGGCCAAGTCAGAGGCCAGCTGCTTCACCCAACTTAAAGTTTACAAGGAGCCCCTAGAAGGTCACACCTGGGGATAACAAATGGTCCATTTGTCTCCTTCACAGTGCCATGGTCACTCCACCCCCAGAGAACTATCCTGCTTCAGACTCCCGCAATGGTTTCCTCTTGTGGGCTGTGGTTTGAATGAGGATGTCTCCTTCAAAATTTATGTGGAGATTTAATCCACAATGGGACAGGAGCCAGAGGCGTGGCCTTGTCCAGTGATTAAGTCCTCCCCTGTCCTTCCAGCCTGGTGAGGGCATGCTGTTCCTTCCTCCAGAGGATTCAGTGCCGCCATCTTGGAAGTGGAGGTGGGGCTCTTACCAGATACCAGACGTGTCAATACCCTGACTGTGGACCTTCCAGCCCCTAGAACTGTAGGACATGCATGTGTGTTTAAAGTCTGAGCTCTCTGTATAACCTGTGACTCCTAATGTAATCTAACGTCAGTCTCACACACATATATGGCTGCCCTCCACCCCACTGGCCTCTTCCACACGCCAGGCCATTCCTCTCATGGATTCGCATGTATTGTTCCTCAGGTTAGGACACTTCCCAAGACCTCTGCCTGGCTGGCTAATCTTTTGTTATATCCCAGTTTATATGTCACCTTCTCGAGAAGCCTTCAACAACAATGTAGATCCTGCACCCAGAATTCTCTTTAATGTCACTTTGTTTTCTTAGTAGCAAAGCTCACAAGCTGCAGTGGTTTATCTCTTCTCTTCAGTGCTTCTCTAGAATGTAAGCACCCTGAGAGTCTGGGTGTAGGTGGCCCTGATTCCTGCACAGTGCCTGGCCAAGAGGGGGCCTCAAATCTCTGATGAATTATAAATAGTGTCCATTTTTCCAGAGTATCTCCATGCATAACAGGATGTGTGAGTTCAGGATCCAAGAAATGATGTTCCATACCATCACGACTACCAGAAACAAGGCCCAATCCAGAACATCAAAGCTCCACACAGTAACACAGAAGAAAAGGAAGAAAAGCTACTCCTTGTTGGGCGAGTCCAGCAACATGACAGGGAAGTAGTTCTCATGCATCTTAAAGACCTGTGTTTTGGGTTTTTTTCCGGTACTAGGGCATTGAACCCAGGGCCTCATATGTACTTAGCAAGTGCTTTGCCACTGAGTTGAACTTCCAGCCCCCTTTTTAATATTTTAAATTGACACAGGGCCTAAGTTACACAGGCTGCTGCTGGCCTCAAACTTGTGATCCTCCTGCCTCTGTCACACGAGTCTCTGGGATTACAGGCAAACGCCACCAGATCCAGTTTAAAACTGTTGGATTTCAATAGGTAGAGGAAGGAGAAGATGACATAAGAAGGATAACACGAGTGATGAAATTTGAAAGCATGTTTAAAGGCTGGTATTTGGCCAGGACAGTGAGTTCCTAAGTCAATACTGGGTCAGAAAAATGAAGAAGTTAGGGCTGAATACTGGGAAGTGCAAATGACAGGGTGAAGAATTTGAGCATACCTCATGATGTACTGGGAGTTATAAAAGATTCTAGACTAGGACAGCACATGAGCAGTGGCACGCTCTTTGGGAAGATCTGTGTTGCAAAATGATATTGCCAGGCGCAGTGGCACACGCCTATAATCCCAACGACTCAGGAGAAAGGGGCAGGTGGATCGCAAGTTCAAGACCAGAGGCAGTCTGCATAATTTAGCAATACCCTGTCACAAAAAACTAAAAAAATGGGCTGGGGTTGCAGCTCAGTGGTCCAGCACTTGCAAAGCATGCAAGCGTGAGGCCCTGGGTTCAACCCTCAGTACTACAAAAAAAAAAAAAAAAAGATATTGAAGATGAGGTACAATGGCAGGAGCTGAACACGAAGAAATCCGTCAAGAGGCTCTAATTCAGACAGCAGCTTTGGGTGCCTAAGATGTAGTTTTTCTCAGGAGAAGATGAAATGAAGATGGCAATGTCAGAGAGACTTGTTGGATGCTGAGTCATGTGGATGATAAAAAGTGAGATTCTAGTGAAGCAAATAGTGTGACCGATACCTGGGAAGGAAGGGAAATTAGGAAGGAGAAGCTGGTTAGGAAGAGGAGACACTGACTCAAGACAGAGGCAGGCGACTTATTGCTCGGGCACATCCAGAGAGAAATGAAGATTCAGGGTCCTGTTTTGTTTTTTTCTTTTAGCGGGGAGGTTGGATCACAGGCTCATCCCTTCTAGAGATAATAACCTGTATAGGAGAGTCCGCCAGGATTAAAACACAGATCAAGGAATGAAGAGAGAAGGCAGAACCTTGTGGAGCCTCTGCCCATCAGAGTCACACAGGGCAACCAGAAAACAAAGCGGTTCTGTCAGGTAGTTTCTGAAAGAAACTGAACACCTGCTCTGGGTGTCAGAAGCTCAAGATCCTAACAATAGGATAGATAAACACAGCTATTTATTTTCTAGCATGGCTCTTCTTGCAGGATCACAAGTGTCTTATTGTCACCCACAACATGCACATATTACAGCTGTTTATTATTCACACTGCAGTGACAGCTTCGTTGACACTTGCTTAAACACCTAGAAGAGCAGACTTCCTGCATAACCCAGGCCAGGCACAGGCAGAGGTGCAGTGTATGCTTCGACCTGACAATAAAATCAAACTTAGGAGCTGAGTTTAAGGACACAAAATTCTTTTGTCTGTATGAGTTATTTACCCCTCTCTCCAAGGAGGTTTCTGGAAAAAATTTCACTGGTATTTATCGACACTGAAAAGAATTTGCTGACATGAATTCTGAAATTGTTGCTTTTTTTAAATTGAGGTTTTTATTCCTCCCTGCACTTCAGTCTGGATGAGATCCACAGCTGATAGGCAGTCAGATTTGCCAAAGGAGAACAGAATTTAACAGTCACAAGTGGATACGATTGAATATGCAAGATTCAAAATAATTCCAACTTTTGTAGCTTTTCTCAATAAAAGCTTTTCTTAATAAAATAAAATAATAAAAAGGCTTTTCTTAATAAAAATTGTTGCTTTTGTCTTATGTAATCGTCACTTAATTAATGGCTTCAAAGCTAAAGCCTTTCCCTGCCTCACTAAGAATCCTTAGGTGCCCAGACCACAAATCCTCAGAGAAGGGTTTCACTTCACTACCAGCAACTTGGACTTTAGCAGGCACTTATCAGACATGCAAATGTCCAGCCCCACCCCAGACTCAGTGATCAGAGGCTTTGTGCATGGGGCCAATAATTTATTTTCACCCCGCTCCTAGCAGTTATGCTTTGAAATCTTAACCCTAAACCTCCGCAGGTCATACCTTCTACAGATGAAGAGACTGAGCTTTCTGCCTATCCTGCGCTTACCACCTCTTGGAGCGTGCGTTATATCTTCAATAAAAGGACTATAAAATGATAAGCAATAAAACATGTGAGGCTAATAAGTAAGGAAGAAGTATGATTACAGTTTAAACTAATATTCCAAAGAAGTGTGGCAAGGAAAATACATTTCAAAAATTTTAGATAAGAATTTTAAACAAGTGATAAGACTAGCACTCAAATTAGAAAATTCTAATGAAAATTGAGGAGGACCTGGCAACCTACTCCCCAAAAACAATCAGCTATTGAAAACCCTATGAATAGCAGAGAAGCACTGACACTGATTTACCTATTGTACCTAGGGTCACTATGAGTTGGACACCTACTCCACAGCACTTAACAACAATGAAATTGTATGATATTAAACAATGGTTTTTCTAGCATTTCCATAACAGTGGCCCAAAATATATGATCTACCATCAAATTCACATGGATAAAGATGGCATGCAATCCTACCATGATTCTCTATTTATAGGAAATAGGTCTTCTCGGTAACTAAGATCACAGCTAACTGTAGAGAAAAATGTACATGGGTATGGAACATCTTGCTGCCTGTGAAGCAAGAACCTTTCAAATACATCTCCACTGTAAAGCTGCAAAGACAATGGAGACTGCTTAATATGATGCCCACATTGGCAGAGTCTGAGCAACAAGAGTAATTATGGTTCATCTGAATAACTTATATCTATGAAAAGCCTTGAGCCCTAATGGTACTCAAGAATGAAAAAGGAGAAACTATACAAAAAGTCATTGAGAAACAAAGGGCATATTTTTAAAGTTTATTTGAAAAAAATTTAATAAGTAGATGAAAGAACTGACATACATAAATCTCAACTTCTTTTGTTTGATATACATTTTAATGTGTAACTTGTAAAAGGCAAAACTAACTTGTAAAAAGGCAAAAAAAAAAAAAAAAAAAAAAAAAAAAAAAAAAAAAAAAAAAAAAAAAAAAAAAAAAAAAAAAAAAAAAAAAAAAAAAAAAAAAAAAAAAAAAAAAAAAAGCCACAGTGAATTTGAAGTCAAATAACTCAAGGAAAGGGATTTTGGTCAGCCAAATAAGGTAACAGGTCCCAGCATTTGAATATTTAAGATGATTTGATATATTCTATTTGTGGCAAAGTAGTGTTTGAATGTTTAGGAAAAGATTTAACAGTTAAAAAGATTAGAATGTGAACATTAAAAAGGTATCAATAGCTGGCATGGTAACCCACACCTGTGATCCCAGCATCTGGGGACCTGAGGCAGGAGGATCATGAATTCCTGGCCAGCCTGGACTACATAGAGAGACCCTGCCTCCAAACACAAATCAAACAAGGGTACCAATAGTAGTATTTTCCCTACATCAAAGGTCTTTTGTCATTATAAGGCCTATGACCAATGTCATCCTCTGATTTTTTCTAAATAAAAATCTTTCCTCTCCACATGAGGCCTCCAACCTGCTTCTCAACCCAGATGTATGCTCCTGTTGGCTTAAACTTAAACTCAATAGGAAATCTATGGAAAAAAAAAACATGTTTCTCTGTCTACTTCAATTATTTGCTTAAGGGTGAAGTGGATACCCAACATGAAGAAAACTGTCCTCAGCCACATATTGAAAATAAAGGTGCAGAAAAGACAGCCCCCCTCTCTAATACCTGGGCAGAGTGAGGAGATTTGGCAGACTGATAACATATTCTAATTCAGTTTACCTCGCCAACAAAATAAACAACAATCCTTTCCTGGAAACCCCATGGAGAAAATTTTTCTTTGTGTGTTCTTCCTCACAAAAAAAGTAAATTTGGTGTATGATGGCTATACCAAAGATCCAGTCACATTTTCTTACTTACTTGGTTGACATTTTCAATGTGTATCTTTAAAAGCAGGAGTGGGTCAGTCTGACATGCTTTTGAAAGCATCATAACTTGAACTTAGAGAATTGGTTTGAGTTGATAATGATAATGGCAAAAATGAAATCTTACTTACAAAAATGCCAAGCCAGAAAAAGCAAACCTCTTACATAACAGCCTTGATCAATGTGTTAGCTGCTCCACAAATATTCAATTTTTGTTAGGTGCCATTGAGTCATTGTCCGGCTCATAGCCACCCTACATACAACCGGCGAAACACTACTGTCAGTGCTTCTCTGCTATTCTTAGGGTTTTCAATGGCGGATTGATTTTTGGGAGTGGGTTGCTGGGTCCTTCTCCCAAGCCTACAGCACCTGGTATTCCCAGGCAGTCTCCCATCCAAGTACTACCAGACCTGACCCTACTTAGCTTCTGAGATCTGACGTGATCAGACACCACAGGTGTTATAGTTGCAGGGACACCAAATATTCAATATTCCCACCAAAATGTCCTGCACAACAAAGGCAGGCAGTGTCTTGGAGTATCCAGTAATGGGGTTTGACAACATTCAGGCAATTTAGGCAGGCTCAATCAATGCTAATTGAAGCAGAAATGATTCAAAGACAAACAGAAGTCCTTCAGAGATGAGAGGGGGCTTTGGGATTGTGACTTTCTCCTTTTCCCATTATCTCTCTTTATTTAATTACTTGTTCTACGGTATATTATAATTTGATTTGCAGTCAAATGACTTTTGCCTGATCTCACATTAGCTGAGTCTTTCCTTGAAAGGAAAAGTATCTCATAGCTTGTGGAGATGCCTGTATCACAAGAAGGAATCATTCTTTGGCAACAGGGCTCTTACATTTCTAAGATCCTTTTTTCCTGTTCCTAACATAGCAGAATATTAAGAGAAGGACAAAGGGAAAAAGTATTTTTTTCTTGAATGATACTGCTGTCTTTTCTTTGTTGTTGTTGTTAGGTGCTATGGAGTCATGTCTGACTCATAGCAACCCTCATAGGGTTTTCAATGGCTTATTATTTTGGGATTGCCTTGGGAATGGATTGCCACATCCTTCTCCCATTTTTGTGGTGCTGGGAATTGAACTCGGGACCTCAGACTCTGCAGAGCAGCGCTCTACCAACTGAGCTAAATCCAGCCCCCTTCTTTTCTCTGATGCATTAGTATTTCTATCATTGACCAAGACCAGAATTTTGAATTACTTAGCCTCCCACACAAAAACAAACTCAAAAATGAGAATTTGTGTGCAAGTTGACTACCTATTGGGGTGGTGAGCATAGAAAGCCCTGGTTGAGAAGTGAGAACGTGACACAGGGAAGGAAAGGCAGCCAGCAGAATTGGGCTGTCAAACTAGGAAGCACCATGGAGCAGTGGTGCCCCTCACTGCGGAACTGAGTCAAGAGAGAACATGCCTCAGTTGGTCCACGCCAGAGGTATTTACATCCCAGCTCTCTCTGGTCATCGGTTGAGCACTAGTTACAGGAAAGCATGGGAATGAATGCCCAGCACTTACGGACTGGGATGTGTAAAGGTGATCAGCCAGAGAAAGCCCTCAGAAACATGGACAGGGGGCATCTGCAGCTGCTACAACTTACAGCTCCTTAAACCGATTCAAACTCCAGTGGTCCTTTGGCCAGACACACCAGGTCTCCACCCTCTGAGGAGCTGGTAGAGGGGCCGGGGAGGAGCTTCTTTCAGTCTCACATCCACAACCCTTGGTAGAGAAGTTAGGAACTGAGGTGAGTCAGTATCACTTTGCTCAGGAATCTAATGCTGTGCCTTTGTTAGTTTGATACTCTCTCTCTCCTTGACCCCTCCGTGGCTCTTGGGCTCAACATTCGCTCTAACTAGGACTTCCTCTGGATGGGATCCATCGGAGTCTTGGGTAGTTAAACAGCAGAATTCAGCTTATGGGAGGCTCAACCCAAACTCCATCCAGAATTGATTTTTTAATTTAAAAATACTATTTTTAAAATAGTTACTTTTCATATTGATTTACACTCAGTATACATTTGTTCATAACTGAGATATAATGGTGGGAAGTATGGGACAGAGGATGATACTACCAGCCCTAAATTACAAATAATATCGATGGAGTTCCAAAGGTGAAGTTCAAAGTTCCCAGCCAGCAAAGGGTCAGATGGGGACGAGAGCTCAGGGGAGGACATAGCTGAGCGAGATGGTGAAAAACCCGAGCTGTGGCAGGAGGCCGACCTGGTACATCCCAGCTACACCTCTCAGACCAGGGGGCCTGGCCCAATTACCTATGCTTTTCATGCCTTGGTTTCTCCCACAGGTAATGGGGCATGAGGGTACCCAACTTAAGCAGTCACTGTAATGATTAAATGAGCCAGCAAATGCCTACAAATGCTTTGCCTCATGCCCCGCACACTGTAACTGAAGCCCTTCTCCCCATTTCAATCACATTGAAGCAGAAAGCAGAAAATGCTCTTCCTACTGCGCACGTCCTAGGAGAATATCTGTGGGGCCAGAACGCAATCAGGGGAAGCCATGTCCTTTACTGCCCCACATCAAGAGGGTTCTCTTCGCTCTTGCTTTGACCTCCCATTCTGGTTATCCCCAAGTCTCAGGGGTGCTGGGCTGTTCTCAGAATGCTTCTCACTCAAGTGACAGGTGTAGTCTGATGAGGCCTTCGATGGGCTGGATTCTTCCCCATGGCAAAGGAGACATCCTGGTTGGTATTTAGAGAGAGGAGCCCACCTGCCCTTGCACGGCACAGGCCTGATGTGGGAAACCCCCGATAGATGTCCACCACAGGCGCTCTTCTCCTCGATTCTGGAAAGACTCAATGTTCTCGTTTTGTGTGTGAGAAACAGGAGGTTCCCAGAGTTTGTGGCTTGTCCTCGAGTCTTGTGGAAATAAACGGGGCTCCAGGAGGAGACAACGATGGCAGTCAGCAGCTGTCAGCACAGAGGGGCGACCCCAAAACTCTGACCCTGCTGGATCCGGCCGAGACCTCTGGCAGGTCAACCGCTCGAAGGTGATTAGTGGACTTTCTTAGGAAACCAGTAAGGACACAGTTTTTCAGAAAATTCACAGAGACCTCATTGCTGAGTCAACCAAATGTGTTTTATTGCGAGGCAGGCACAGGTACAGGACAAAGGCAGCAACATCACAGTTTGTGTAAACCCCACCACAGAAGCGTGCCTGTTCTCTAACCTTCCAAAGCAGGCGGACCCACAGAACCCTGAGCAACGCTGTTGACCACGTCAGTTGAGCTCCCATGTCCTCTTTCCCTTAGACAACAGCATTTCCAAATTACCTGAAGTAGCCTAACTTATATCCGGGGCATGCTGAAACCTCCAAAGCTGCCTAGCTTCCATTCAGGGAATTTGAAAGCCACTTTTGGTATTTATAATTTCTTTGCCATTCTAGCTGCAGGATCAGAGAGGAACTAAATTTCAACCTGCAGAATTTATCTTCCTATGTAATGGAACATTCATATGAAACAGTGTGCAAGAGCCCGGAGTATAAGGTATGTTTGATTACATGTTATTTTTAAAAGGCATGTCTTTTTTTTTTTTTTCTTCCAGTACTTGGGGGTTGAGTTCAGGCCCTCACATGGACTTTGCAAGTGCTCTACCACTGTGCTGCACCCATGGCCCATTTTTTCTTTATTTTGATATAGGCCCTTGCTGAATTGCACAGGCTGCCTCTTGTCTCAAATGTGCAATCTTCCTGCCTCTGCCTCCCAAGTCACTGGGATTCCAGGCATGTGCCACCACCTGTGTGCTTGATTATATTTCAACTCCAAGCCATACCGCATTAAAATCTCTTCAGTAGCTAAGCAAATATGACTCAGGTTATTATCTGGATCAAAAGTTTTAACAAAAAAGACAAAAGGACATGTATTTTTAATCTCAGTATGAGTGTTATACAAATCAAACTGAACAGCCCCATCTACGTGTTAACTTGGGACTACAATTCAGAAAATCCCTGGGAATAAAATGTGGTCATAAACAAGGCTAATTTCAGAACAGAATTATAATTCTTAAAGCAATTTCTTTTTATAATTCCTCAGGGGGGGGTGGGAGAAGAGAGAGAGAGAGATATCATCAGAGGGAGAAAGGAAGGGAGGGAGGAAGGAAGGGAAGGGAAGGGAAGGGAAGGGAAAGAAGGAAAGGAAGGGGTGAAAGAGGGATATACATACATATATATGGGGGGGAAGGGAGGGAGGGAGGGTGAATTAGAGAGAGAGAGAGAGGGAGAGAGAGAGAAGGAAGGAAGGGCGGGTGGGCAAGCAACATTATCCAGAGCTGTGTGTTCTGCAGGTGATGACAAAGGATAAACAGTCCAGCTCGGAACTACCGCTGAGAACCTCAGTCGGAAGGGACACTGGCCTTGAGTTCCACTCCTGGTGCTTCTTGGCGCTGGCTGCTGCATCTGTCGATGTCCTTCCGCAGCTCCCCAGGACACTGGGGCAGGTGGTCCGTCCTCCCTCTGGCCAGGAAGTGGGCCTAAGGAAGGACACACAGGGAAATGGCCATCAGGCATGGGCCCAGCCACGTGATCATTAGGGCAGATGGAGCCAAGGAGCAGACAGGGAGGGTCCTCACCTCTTCCCCGGGGGTGGCCTTGTGCCTCGGAACAACCAGGGGCTTGGAAGTGAGGAGATCTCGCAGCGAGCTGGCTGTGGCATCTGTGGCCTTGCAGTCCACGCTCTCTCTGTTGACAAGAACATACAATAAGTCCCCTGGCACCAAAGGTCCACGGAATCTTGTGAAGCAGAGCAACGGAGACACGGAAAGGAGGGAGGGAGATGAGAGGAGGAACGCAGAGCGGATACTCTACCTGCCACCTTTCCCCAGGGCGTGAGGTGGTTTCTAAGACCTCCCGAGGTCCCAAAGGTCTGCAAGGTCAGGAGGCATCATTCCACTGCCACATGGGCACCTGAACTCAGAACTCAGCTCCTTGAGCACCTCAGCCAGCCTCGCCCACTCTCCCGAGTGGGTCCTGTCACTGAAACATTACATAACAGAGAGCAAAACGCAGGAGAAAGTTAGCGAGAGGGCCTCCTGAGCCCTGGCCCCAGGTGGCAGTGGGGGAAAGGCCAGCAGGTGGCTGGGGGCGGGGTGGAGCTAGACCTCATGGTCACCTAGTTAGCGGTTTCCATTTTCTACACTCGCCACCACGCCACACGGGCTCTTAGCAGATCCCTTTAATCCCACGGTCCACGTGCTTGAGTTCAATCCAGCACTGCATGTTGACTCAGGGGGTCATTTAGAACCTGGAGCAAGTTTCCCAGCCAGGCTTCCCACCTAGGTCAGAACTCCAGGCCTGGAGCAGATGAGACACCTGACTCCACCTGTGACCCTCCTTCCCCCAAGTCACAGAAAGCCTAGCCCCACCTCTTTCTCCTTCAAAGAACCCATCTCCCCAGGACACAGGGGAGCCAGCTCAGGTGAAGAACCCAGGCTGGGAATCCAGTTGAAATACCACCCAGAAGCTGACCCAGAAGCGCAGAAAGGCATTCAGAGAAACTTATCCAAACAAAGCTACAGGCTGGTGGGTGCAGTCTGTCTTGGTTACACAAAGAAACAGGTGCCTTTTTTGTAGTGAATTTGTAGCAATAATGCAACTCAGAGTCAGTGAGCTTTGTTTTATGACCACACCCTGGCCATTTTAAATGCTGGTGGTAACAAGATATTGCCCCCCGACACAGGCAGAGGCCCCTCTTTGCCCTATCATTGCTAATACGCATGGCCTCTTGGTCCTGCAGGGCCTCTGCTTATTCCACCCCTCTGCCTGGACACTCCTCTCAATCCCATGAACCCACATCTACCACCTTAAATTCGCTGCAAATGTTCCCTCTTTGATGGAGCCTCCTATGACCCTCTTGCCCAGGAGTGATCCCAGCCTCCTTGTAACCTTTAGGCAATGTATCCGGAATCTAGGTTTGTTTGTTTGTTTGTTTGGCAGTACAGGGGGTTGAACCCAAGGCTTTGTACATGTTAGGCAAGTGCTCTAACATTGAACCATACCCCCAGCTCCTTCTTAAACAATTTTTTTTTGTTTTGAGACAGAGTCTTGCTAAGTTGTTCAGACTGCCTTTGGCCTTGAACTTGCCATCCTTCTGCCTCAGCCTCCCAAGTCACTGGGGTTACAGGCATGCACCACAGCACCTGGCTTCTGTGTTCTTTTGTTTATAACCTTCCATTTAAATATGCAAACATGTTATCACCTCTCTTAACAGACATCAAGACACAGTGAAAAGTTTACGTGCTTGGGAATTGGGCCTGGATTCGTATCCCAGTTCTCACTCTGTGCACAGCTGGGCGAGGTACCAAAGCTCTGGCTTGCATCCACATCTATAAAATGAGAGGACAGTTCCTATCTCACAGGGCTACTGCATTAATTCAGATAACGCTGCCACACTATCTAGCCTAAGATGACATCTCCTCTATGGCTCCACGTTTCTGCCCTCTCTGCATTAGATGCCTGTCCTCCCTTCCCATGCCTGCAGGACTTACCAAGAGAAGTCAAGGAAATGTGTAGGGAATTGCAAATGAGACCCAGGGGCCACATGCTGTTGTTGTTGTTGTTGTTAAAGGGTTTTCAATGGCTTCTTGTTTTCAATGGCTGCTTGTTTCAGGATTGCCTCAGGAGTGGATTGCCACATCCTTCTAAATTTTCATTTGGCATCCTATGAGGCTAGGTTGCTTCCCATGCTCTGCTCTGTGACTCACAATGACTCTTCTTACTCTAGGACTACATGCCCAGCATCTTTATAAGGTAATATTGCACAGAAACAATGAAGGATATCCAGTGCCTTCTGTTTTTATATAAATGCCAGTGAAGCCACAAAAGGAGGAAACATCAGGCTTTTCGAAAAAGCAACCTGGCTCCACAATCAAACCCTAGCTATCTTTGCTCAAAATGTTTGGGATATGATTAAGAGGCCAGACCTGGCTTTGGCCCTTCTGAGTCCTCAATAGCTCCCCAACTCCTCTTGCTCTTTGGGCCATACGTCTTCAGCTGTCTGTTCTCATTCTTAAGTAACAGGCTGGGGGCCATGAAGTTGCAAGTGATAGTCACTCAGGGGGATGAACCACTAGGCCTACAAGCAGGCAGTAAATCTATTTAAGATCAACTAGGGGAGATTTTCACTCCTCTAAGTAATGAGCCCCTAAATAACACCCAGATTCAGCTTGAAGGAGTTACATAAGATGGATCTTCACCATTCAGTATCCCTCAAGAATGAGAAGTAAAAATAAAGGGACATTTGTTATCCCATCCTAATCTTGTACTGCCTTGGTGACCTAGCTGCATTTCTACCCCTCCCTAGCTTTGTTCACCCTTAAGGACAGGATACCTATAGGAAAGAAGTTCCTCTTCAAATGGACCAGTGAAGGACACTATTACCCTCTCCTCCCTCTCCTTGTGAGTGCTTGGAGCTTACTGACAACACAATAGGGTTTACTTGGTAACTCACAATGATTGTTTACAGTCTCTGGAATGCTTGCTTAGAAGTTTCTGTGTAATTTAGCCTGCATAGGTTTCAATTTCCTGACCTAGGCAGGTGGTCCCCAGACAAGAAACTAGATAAAGGATTCTGAGAAACAGATTAACCACAAGAATGCACTGACCAAAGGTCAGCAAGACCTAATGGTTGAAATTTTCCAGAAGCCCGCCCTGAAAGTATTCTTTGAATTCCTCTAGACTTACCCAATCAGCACCCGCCCCTACTACTCTGTCCTTCTCCCACCAATTAATTCGAAACAAGTTTCCTTGTACCCTCCCACCATCCCCTAAAATGTATAAAAACCCCAAGCCCCTCTCTTTCAGGGTCGCCTTCCTTCCCTTGCTAGGGAGAACTCTATGGAGGGCTGACCCCGGCGTCGGAAATAAAGCCTCATGTTTATTGCATCGATCTGTGACTCGGTGTCTCTCTGGGGCCTCTCTCCTTGAAGATCCTAATTTGGGGTCCTACACCAGTTGACATGGGGTGGATCAAAGATGGCAGCCAGAGTGACTACAGACAACGGCTCCATCTGCATGCTCACTGACACATCCCCAGCACCATGATCGTTGACAGTTGCCATGAAGACCACCCAAAAAAACCACAAAAGGACCAAAAGTGATGGCACCTGAATTCTTGGAAAATTTTCCAACCATTTCAGAAAAGACATGAATATTCTTCTTCTTTATCAGCCTGTCCCTGCTCATTTATTTTATCCTGTATGTATAATCTCCTAGCCTCCACAATGGGTCAAGAAGTTGACTTGTGAGTTTATATCCCACTTCTCTTATTTTTGGCCAGGAATAGAAAAGTCTCCTTGTCCACTCCAAAAAGAAAGAAAGAAAGAGCTGGTACAGTGGCACATGCCTGTAATCCCAGCAACTCGAGAGGCAGAGGCAGGAAGATCGCAAGTTTGAGACCAGAGGCAGTCTGTAATTTAGCGAGACCCTGTCTCAAAAAGTAAAACAATGGGCTGGGGTGCAGCTCAGTGGTACAGCACTTGCAGAGCATGCAAGCAGGAGGCCCTGGGTTTAACCCCCAGTACTCCCCCCACCAGGAAAAAAAAAAAAGAAAAAGAAAGAAACACAGAGAGAGAAAATGACAGTATAGAATATCTGTGGCATAGGCTTGTTTAGAGGATGACATGGCACATGATATGCATTGTAAAAATATGTTGTTAGGTGCAATCCGACTATAGTGACCCTCATAGGGTTTTCATATGTAAATATATATATATATATATATATATATATATATATATATATATATATGAAGTAAAATAATCTTGTGAGTCAATGTAGGATTCCTTCGCTCTGTGAAGTACCCCAAATGTAGATTATCAAGATGCTCCTTCCCCTGCTTCAAACTCCTTCCTGCCTTTCCCAGAGATGGCAGTGTTTGTAGAATCACATTGTATCAGAGCTAAGAGACTCTTTCTCCTTTTAGGCAGCATGTGCAAAAACCAGCAAAGTCAGGTCCCAGGCTGATTGCTTTACAAACAATGTCTTATTTAATCCTCACCCAAACACTCCAAGAATCTGCCTCAAATATCCCCATTTTACAGACACAGCATCTGTGGTGTGGAGACATTAAATAAACCACCTGTCCATGGAGGCACAACCGGTAAGATGCAGAGCCAGGTTTGGAAACTAGGTTTTGGGTCCTGCTCTCACGCCTTCTGCAGCAGCTATGACAGAACTTTTTGTGATGGTAGAAATTTCCTGTGTTGCCCAACATGGTGCTCATGAGTTGCCCATAACTATGGAGCTCTTGAGGCGCTCCAGCCTCAGACTGAGGAGCTGACTTTGAAACTTTACTTAATTTTAATTGTTTTATGTTTACACAACCACACATGTCTGATGGCTATTGTACTAAACCGCACACATTTATTCTGACAGTCTCATCACCGAGGCCCCTAGCTTTGCTGTGGGAGACGACATGAGGCCACAGTGGAATATCTAGAGTGGGATCGGGGTGGTGCTAATAATAAAGCATGCGAAAATAGACTTTGGAGCAGGATACCCTTGAGCTTGAAAGCCAGGTCCTATGATTCATGGCTGGCCTCACAGCTGGTGTGTCAACCTTCCTGTGCGTCTCACCTCTTTTCTGCTAAGGGGGCATAAAAGTATTTTGAGGGACACTGTACTCATCGAGGAACACAGCGTGTGAGATGCAGTGCTTGGCTCCCAGGGTACAGGTTCAGGTGAAGTCGTATCCCGTACACACAGACGTTCTGTGAATTCCTCTCTCGACCAGCTCAGCCCGCAGGAGAGGAGAGGAGAGGAGGGACACTGGGAACACAAATAGCTGGGGACGAGACTCCTCCGCCCGCAGTCAACTCTGTGCACTCCCCCCAAAAACACGTACCACCTCCAGGCCCTGCTGCGATTGGCCCAACTGGGTGGCACCCCATCTCCACCAGCTCTCCGATCACTTTTGTTTTGGCCAACACTTTCTTGCACCTGTGCCTCCTCTCCCTCGCCCCGGCACACGCACACCTATGTCTGCGTTCCTGTCATCTGCAGACTCGCCCTGCTTCGTGATGACAAGGATGGGATGCTCCTGGGCCTGTGGCTGCCTGTCAGGCTCTGTCAGTGGAGGCAGGAGGAAGAACTGAGACCGGCTCCCAGGTCGCTTCCTGGTAAGATGTCCTTCCTCTGCCAGCAGCACTTGGCTCCAAGAAGAGCAGCTAACTCCACTTTGCAGATTCTCTAGGTTCTCACGGTCAGCTTCCCTGTGCCCTTGCAGGAACCCCGGTGGAGGCAGCTGGCCAGTGCCCCTTTCCTTAAAGGTCCACCCTCCCCGAGCTTTGAAGTCAGTATTGCACTGGTGTCTTTATTTGGCCTTCCTCTCTCGATCCTCACGGCATAGTCTCTTTGTAGTTTCCAGCCTCCTACTGCCCTGAACCTCAGCATCCGCTGGCATTGCTTGGGTTGTCTGATCCCTGTTTAATAATTCCAAGTCTATATTCATCCCTTCCAAGAAAGAACTGGCATAGCTTCTGTCTCCCAGCTGGCCCCAGCCTGATGCATCACTCCTCTCCTTCACAGCCAGGATGAAGTGCACAGCAGCTCCAGAGAGCATCAAAGTATGGCCCTGCACTTTCTCCCCAGATAAAAGCTGCCCAATTATCAACACATCCTGACATTTCTATTCCAGATCCTCTCTGCCTTGAACCTCAACACAGGAGAGAAAAACGGGAATAGAGTACATCAGACATAAGTTTTTGTTTGTTTGATTTGATTTGGTTTTTTGAGTCAGAGTATTGATAGGTAGCCTAGGCTGGCCTTGAACTCATGATCCTTCTGTCTCAGCCTCCCAATTGGGATTATAGGTGTGCACCACTATGCTCATCTTAGGTCATATGATTTGAAATATACACTCATATTTCTTGTTTTGTTTTTGTTTTTGACACAGGGTCTCAACAAGTAGCCCAGGCTGGCCTGGAACTCACGATGTAGATGGGGCTGGCTTGGAACTCCTGTTGATCCTCCTGGCTCAGCCTCCCAAGTGATGGAATTACAGATGTGTGTCACCCTCCTAGCTTATGTTTTGATATATTAATGAGTAATCCCTCAGCTGTGTTCTCAGGGAGCTCATTCCTGAGCACATCTGCCAGGGCAGTGAACACATGAGCACTCCCATGAACAAAGGTCAACACATGTAAGTCCGCACAGGGGACATGTGCCGAGGCCTAGAGTGCAGCCATTCCACAGCAAAAGCCAACACCTTCACAATGCCCAATGAAGAAGAGCCTTCTGCAGCCTTGGACAGTCCTGATTTCCCCACCTACCAGCTCTCTAGAGAAGGCCAGGCACACAATGCAATGCCAGATCTGCAGCAGATCCACCTCCGAGGTTCTGATCCCAGCATGCATGGCAATTCCCCTGACACTGCCAGGGTCAGCTTTTAAAGATGGGAGAGACACAGGACCAAAGCCCCCGTGCTTGACAGTCACAGTCAGCCTCTTCAGCCTCCTTGAGCTGAGAGAAGAGCACGCTGGCCCTCGTCACCTGAGCACATTCAGGCCTTTTGACATGATTCCGGCCACAGGACTTCGTGCCACAGGAAAGGGATGGTTCTGCCCCAACGCTGTCCCTAACTCCATTTGCACCCGAGTCAAGTCTGGTGGACAACTGGGCACCCCAGCTCAGGGGAGCCAACACACAGCCGGCATTCCTCCTGGCCCACAGTGTCCCCATCTTCAGTCCACTTAGGCTGGCATCCGGGCCTTCCTCCCTGCACCACTGCAGCCAGACTCCTCTGAGGAATAACAGGAAGAAGCCTATGGGGTCTGGATTCTGTGCGGTCCACTGTTGCTTTGCGTCCTCATAGACAGCATTTCCTCAAAGTTCATCCTCCCTCTTCCTTTCCACATCAGTGTCCTCATTAATACCCACAAAGGTCACAGAGGCTGCTGGACCCGCAGCCAGACCCTCAGGTCCTGCCTGGGAACCCCTCCAATGGCACTTCTTTGTACAAGGGTCTTCTTGAGAGATCCCTCTGCCTGGGCATGGCAGCTCAGGAATATCTAACTATTAGCCCATGCAGAGAGAAGTCTTTGAACAGGGACAGGATTCCAGGGCAGAATTTTCAAGCAAATGTTCTAAAGTGTTTCCCAGAATTTTCCCCTAGGCTGAGTTCCAGATGTTTGCAGAAGCTGGCTAAGGCACAGACCCCTCACTGGCTGCCTTTCCTTCCCCATCTTCTTCTCCCTCTCCTCTTACTGGTGTTTCCTGTGCTTCCCAGTAAACTGTTGTGGTTGTTGTTGTTGTTGTTAGATGCCATCAAGTCGAGTCTGAATCATAGCGACCCTTATGTACAACTGCACGAAACACTCCCTGACCCTGTGCCACGCCCAGCACTATGTCAGGGCTTCTCTACTATTCATAGGGTTTTCAATGGCTGATTGTTTGGGGATTGTTTTAGGAGTGGGCTGCCTTCTGGTTTTGTGGTGCTGGGGATCCAACCCAGGGCCTCAGAGTGCACTTTACCAACTGAGAGAAACCCCAGAAGCTCTGAAATAAACTACTCGCTTTCAAATACTGGCTTCAGAGTCACTTCTGAGGGGCAAAAACTATTGCAGTGGACTCTTTACTAACTCTAATCACTTCAGTCATTTCAAAAATGCTTGAGAGAGATATATGGACATATAAATATGTATTTCCAACCCACCAACCCACATTAATTATGGTATTTTCAGTGGCATCATATGGTTGTGAAAGCTGGACATTGAACAAGAGAGACAGAAAAAGAATTGATGCTTTTGAATTGTGGTGCTGGAGACGTCTATTGAATATACCATGGACTGCCAAAAGAACCAACAGATCTGTCCTAGAAGAAGTACAACCAGAGTGCTCCTTGGAAGCAAAAATGGCCAGACTGCGTC